>CADDXX010001808.1:0-14254 GCA_902810485.1 Alauda arvensis
TGGGATCCAGGCTGGGATTCAATCCCTGGGGTCACAGCCAGAGCTCAGCACCAGCCCGGAGCTGCCTCACCCTGGGGTTGCCCTTTCCCAAACTCCAGGAGCTGCTCTGTTCCTGCTCTTTCCCAATTCCATGAGGTTGCACAGTGGGTGGAGGAGAAGCTGGAATCCCACAGGACCAGCTGCTGTGGAAGGACAAGGTTTGGCAGTTTCCCCCTGGATCTGTGATTTGATTTTCTGTGCAAGCCCCGGAGTGGCCTCAGCTGAAGGCACAGGGACCTTCCCAGGCTGGGTGGGAACATTCCCTGGGGTTCCTGCAGGACTCTGGGAACATTCCCTGGGGTTCCTGCAGGACTCTGGGAACATTCCCTGGGATTCCTGCAGGACTCTGCCCCTGGGAACATCTCTGCAGGGATGGGAAGTGACAGCTCCAGGGAGCAGCCCCACACTGCCCTGCCCAGACCCACCACGGAGCAGCCCCTGCAGGAGCCCCCATTTCTCCCCCTGGGACAGGGCTTGGACAACAACAAAGCCACTTCCCAGGAGCTTCCATCCAGCTGAAGGGACTTGAAAGTTTGTTCAACTGTGCCAGAGTCCCTTTGAACTCCGTGGCCACCGAGGGGGCTGCTCCAAACAAAAGCCTGTTTACCAGAACACCGTGTCTGAGATGGAGAACACTGCAAATTCTGCAGGAAGTTTAAAACAAAAAGAAAAAACCATTACAAATCCAGCAGGATGACATAAATCATAAATGCCCCTGGTTTCTGCAGGGCTGGGTTAGAAAGAGGAACCCAAGGGGAAGGGAAGTGCCTGGGCAGCAGCTCCTGCTGTGTTGAGCAATCCCTGCAGGATGCAGTTCTGTGAACACCCAGAGCTGCCAGCCTGGGAGCCTGAGCCCCAAAACCACTGCAGAGGAGCAGGAACTGGAAACGGGGGTCAGCTCCAGGAGCAGGGCATGGCTCCCTGACCTTCCAAGGGCTTCTCCAGCCTGAATTGCATGGACAGAACAGCTCCAGCTGCACTTGCAGGGAGCTGTCCATGGAACAGATCCCTGTGGAATCTCCTTTAGGTCACTGTGGCTGCAGGGTCCTCGTGGGAAGGGTTCATCTCCCTCTGTGACTGCTCCAAAGGGCACCAGTGAGAAACAACAGGAAAAATCCCAGTGCTGGGAATGGTGGGGAACTCTGAGAACTCTCTGTCACTGCCCTGCCCTCCCTGCCGTGTCTCAGCCCAGCAGCAAGGTCTTCCCAGGGCTCAATCCTCCCTTTTCCACCCCAAATCCATCAGAGCAGCACAAGGCAGGGGCAGATGCTGCTGACCCAAGGGAAAAGCTGCCAGGATGGAGAGGAGAGGCTGTGGCAGCCTCTGCCATGGCTGGAGAAACTTCCTTTTGTCTTTTCCTTCTAAAATGAAATCCAGTTTTACCCCTTCCCTCCTTATCTCCCAAAGCCC
Organism: Alauda arvensis; assembly: GCA_902810485.1. Classification (NCBI taxonomy): domain Eukaryota; kingdom Metazoa; phylum Chordata; class Aves; order Passeriformes; family Alaudidae; genus Alauda; species Alauda arvensis. The sequence continues at coordinate 1,450 of CADDXX010001808.1, forward strand.
CAGGAGAAACCAAGCCAAGCTCTGGTGGAGGGAGCTGTGGGGGATCAGTGACTGCAGGGTGGAAGGAATCAGCTTTTTTGGCAGATAAACTTGGAGATGTGAGCTTTGGCTGCCCAAACTCAGCCTTTTGTGGCTCTGTGCTGGTGCCTGGTTCAGTTTCTCCCTGAACCTCTCTTGCCAAGGAGGTGCTGATGAGATCCCCAGGAATGTGGTGTCAGGGCCAGAGGCTCAGGTTAGTGCAGGAGAGATCTTCAGCAGCAAGTGGAAAATCAGGGAAATCCACAAAAAGCAAAGCAAGAGTTCAGGATTGGATTAAAATCTGTTAATTGCTTAAAAAGTATTTTTTATGTGACAGCTCCTGTTTCAAGCCAGTGTGAAAGGGCCACCAGGAGGACACTGTGATGGTCACCAGCTGATGGACAACGTGTCCAAGCCAAGCTCTGGGAGGCCTGGCCCCTGTCCTGAGCTCTCTGTGCAGGGCCCTGGGTGCCAGCTGACTTTGGCTTGAGATTCCAAAGCCTTGGCTTTGCATCCCAAGGGATTCTGCTGGTGGGTTTGGGCACTGAGAGCCCCCACGCTGAACCCAGGCCCTGCAGGAGCTGCCCTGAGCCAAAAAAACCCTGCAGCTTGAGAGGCAGGTGAGAGACTGAGGTGCCCTGTCCATGGAACAGCTCCAGCAGGAGCTGGGATCTCCCATCACTGCTCAAAACCATCTCAGCCTTCAGCTGAAGGAGCCAAAACTCCAATTCAGGTTTTGGATTCATGACCTGATTTATGCCAAAGCCTCTCCACAGGCATCAGATCTGAGGTGCTCCAACTTCATTGCACTGGCCAAAAACCCTGGGTTCTGCCTTCTGGATGTTCCCAAAGCAGCTGCAAATCCTCAGGGATTAACTCAGCTCCCAGAGAGCTGCACTGGGAATCTGCACCCTGGCACTGAGCTGGATTGGGAATCTGCAGTCACTGAGCTGGATTGGGAATCTGCACAGTCACTGAGCTGGATTGGGAATCTGCACCCTGTCACTGAGCTGCACTGGGAATCCGCACCCTGTCACTGAGCTGGATTGGGAATTTCCAAACTGTCACTGAGCTGGATTGGGAATCTGCAGTCACTGAGCTGGATTGGGAATCTGCAGTCACTGAGCTGGATTGGGAATCTCCCCCCAGCTGCCATGGAATAAAAAGCTGATTGTCTCCCTGTTCCTGCCTCGGAGCAGGACCCAGCTCCAAGGTGGGAGTGTGGAGCTGCACAAGCTCCCAGCACAAGGCCTGAGTGAGCAGCACAGTGTCCTCAATGCCCCYTCATCCCAGRGAACTCTGCTACCAGGGGGCTCCAYGGGAAGCAGCAGCTCCTGGAGCCYCCTGGCTTCCCAACRGCCAAGTTCACAAAACATGGGGAAGAGTTCAGCAAAGCACAGAGATCTGCAACAGAGACAGCAAAGCAGCTCCAGTGGGGAGAGAGCAGAATTCCAGGGGATGTGGGAGCACAGAGGAACAAGGAGCAAATGGCTCAGGAAGTGCAGCTTTCCAAAGGTGACACTGGACCAAAGGGACAGTGCTGAGTGCCTGGGGACTGCAGGAACTGTGGGTGTGCTCAGGGATGGGATGGCAGCACCCACAGCAAACCAGGATTTCACATGGAATTCACAGGGATTGTGCTCAGGAACAGGAGGGTGGGGCTGGGATCTCCTCAGGCCAAAGGAGGGCCAGGCCCAGGCCCTGCTCCTCAGAGCAGAACTCACTTTCATTACCCAGAGRTGGGCAGTGCCTGGSACAGGTGYCCAGAGMAGCWGKGGCTGTCCTGGATCCCTGGCAGTGCCCAAGGCCAKKYTGGACAGGGCTTGGAGCASCCTGGGACAGTGGRAGGTGTCCCTGCCATGGCAGRGGTGGCACTGGAKGAGCTTTAAGGYCCCTTCCCACCCAAGCATTCCATGATCTCCAGCAGCCTGAGGTGGCTCCAGGACATCTGCCCTTCTCCACACCCCAGGGACAGGTGGGGCCATCTCAGTGGCACATTCCAGAGGGGGCACAGCAGGACAGGGGGGGCACAGCAGGACAGGGGGGGCACAGCAGGACAGAGGGGGCAGCACCAGGCAGTGCATGGAGAGGCCCCAGGGAATGTGCCAGGGCAATCCCAGCCTTGATTTCTCTCTGCAGATGGCAAACATGGCCATGAGGAGAGAGAGCACAGAGCTGCTCATCCCTGCTGGATCCAAGCCTGGCACAAAAAGCATGGAATGAGCAAGGCAAGGCCTTGGCCTTGTGCAGAGTGCAGCCCCTGGGTTCCTCAGGAGCTCCCCCTCAGTGCTCACCCCCAGGGATGGGCACTGTGGGGAAGGGCACCCCCAGGGAGAGGCTCAGCAGCAGGGAGCTGCCTTGGATGTGAGAGTGGGGATCCAAATCCCAAGGGAGGAACTCAGTGACCCTCACACGAGGCCCCCCAGGTCACTGACCCTGCTCTGCCCTGTCCCACTGCCCCTGTGAGGGGTGTGAGTCTGGGGCAGGAGCCAACACCAGCCCACCTGTGCCTCCCACCTGGGCCAGGTGAGGCAGCTCAGGACACCCCCAGGGCTCTGTGAGCACAAACCAGGCTCCAGCAGCTCCCAGAGCAAAGGGAGCCCCCAGAGCCAAGCACAGCCCTCACACACACACAGGGCACAGGCAGCACCCTCTGGAATTGCCCTTTGGAATTCCTCCTCCTGCCTCGTACCAAGGACTTCTCCTGGCAGCTCTGTGGGGCTGGAGGGGCTGCAGGAGCTGAGCAGGGCCCTGGGGGCAGCAGGAGGCAGCTCCGGGGGTGAGGGGTGGGATCCTTGTGTCATCTCCAAACAACCTTGTGCGTTTCCTGGAGCTCAGTGTCCCTGCTGCTCCTGCCTAGGATTCCTGAGGAACCACCTCCATCAGCTTCTGGCACAGCACGGTGGCAGAGACTGCAGAGAGAGCAGAGGGCAGGTCAGGGATCAGCCCCAGCACCAGGGGAGGGCTGGGCCCTCTGCCTCCCCACCCTGAGCCCAAGTGCAACTGAGGGCTTGAGATATTCCACGGACACTCCCTGCCCCATCCCATGGACACTCCATATCCCATCCCATGGATACTCCCTGCCCCATCCCATGGATACTCTTTTCAATATTCTCCTTACAATCCTTGGGTGGAGGAAAACAATCAATATGGTAATTATTTACCACCCAGGCATTGCAAAAATGGCTTTTCCAGGAACTGAGCCTAATACCCAGGATAAAAACAGTGAGTGTGGGGCAGAGGGAGAGAGAAAGAAGAATAACAAGTGCTGAGTGCTGCTGAAAGCTTTTTTTCTTCCTCCTCAAACACCCAGCTAAGGCTGGGCACTTCTCCTTGCCTGCTTTTCTAGGTCAGCCCCTTGCAGCTGCTGAGCTCAGTGACTCAGGGATGGACTCTGAGGGCTCAGTGCTCGAGGCAAAGGATTCCTGGTGCCAGGCACAGCCTCTCCATCCCTCCAAACACACCCTGGCCTAGGGCAGCTGCTGCAAAACCTTGGAGCAGACACCTTTAACAATAAACCTGAGAGAAAACAGGCAGGGGATGCCACAGGGGATGCCAAGGAAGGCTTTGCCTGGATCCCAAATGTCAGCACTGCCTGAGCCATGGACTGGGACTAACTGGGGGTTTGCAGCACTCAGACTGAGGCCAGCTGGGCTCAGCCCTTCCCACACCACTGGGAAGGGATTCTCTGCTGCTTGGGCTTTTCCAGGAGTAGGGAATTCTGCTCTGCTGCTACCAACCTCTTTGCCAGGATTACAACCCCCAAAAAACATGGATTTGGTCCCAAACTTTGCCATTATTGCAGATCAGGATGCATTTTGAGTGCTTGGCACACATGGCAATCATCAGGATAAACTGTTCCCATGAAGGAAGAATGGAGCAGAGCCAGGATTTGGGRAGYTCCTGCAGCACTGCCAGCTGCAGCACAGCACTGGGAAACTCTGGGAGCCAAAGCTGCTCCTCCCTGGGGATACTCACAGATGCCTTGGAGAATCCACTTGGGCTTGTTTTGCCACCAGACCCCGAAGAAGTAAATGGGGATCCCACTGAGGATGATGGCAAAGCCAATCCCACACTCCTTGGGTGTCATCCAGAAGGAAACAGCAATGAGGAACAGGCAGGCCAGGATGAAGAACACGGGCAGGCAGATGTTCACCTGGGCAGGGAGCARGGGACAGCTCAGGAGATGTGCAGGGGAGGCTWCCCAGGAGTTYATCCAGCTTGGGGAGGSACAGAATCATTGTTCCCCCACAGCCAAGAGCCTTTATCAGAACGTTTTGGACCTCAGTGCCATAATTCCAGCTGCAAATCATCAGCACCAAACCCAGCAGAGGCACAGCACAAGCTGGGGCTGTTTCCCAAGCAGGGCACCCACCAGAGCAGTCCAGCTTTGAGAACAAAAAAACCCAGAACAGAAGGGAACAGGCAGCAAAGCTTCCCTGTGGGAAGGCACCAAAGTTTCCCTTTGGGAAGGAACCAGTCCAGCCCCATGGATTTGTCTCCCTGAGGGTGCTGCTGCCTGGCACAGCCCTGAGTGTGGCAGGAGGGAAAAGCAGCCTTTGGGGGAGAGGCACAGACAGGATCTTGGCCTCCCCCCAGCTGGGCCACGGGGCTGCCAAGGACACCAGGGACAGGGCTTGGCAGGGCTGCTGCAGCACACAACTATTTTTGGGGAATTCCAGGGGGTACAGAGTGTTACACTGAGACAGAGCCACAGCCTGGCATCTGCTGGAGCTCAGGGAGAACAATCCCACCACAAGGCCCTGGGCAGCTCTTGGTGCTCCTGCAGGGATTCAGCAGCAGGGACACCTCCTGTAGGACAGGACACCCCCTACACCACATTTCCCTGCAATCCCAGCCCCTTTCCCCACGCAGGAGCAGCAGCTGAGCCTCCCCTGGGGCTGGGGAGGGGCTCCCTGGCAGTGCCCACCCCGTTCTCACCTTGATGGGCCTCTCCAGCTCTGGCTTCTTGTAGCGCAGCCACATCATGCCAATGATGGCCAGGGCCACACACAGCCAGTTGAAGAAGCTGAAGAAGTTGATGACTGAGAAGATGTTGTTGGAGAAGGCATAGAGCAGGGTCATGACACACTGAATGCAGGGAGAAGGCCATTAGGAGAAGGAGCAGGTAAAACCACCAATGTTACAACACTAAACAGGGATATTTAGGGGTAGGAAAGGGATCACATTGACTGGTTTTTATTTATTTAAGCTATTTTCAATGAGTGCCTGGAACCATTTCATAGGATCATGGAATGGTTTGGGTTGGGAGGGCCTCAAAGCTKWAAGGACCTCTARTTCCAACCTCCTGCCATGGGCACAGACACCTTCCCCTATGCCAGGCTCCTCCAGGCCCTGTCCAGCCTGGCCTTGGAACCTCCCAGGGATGGGAAGAATTCAAGACAGAATTGGACAATGAGGATGTGATGGGAAGGGTCCATGGCCTGTGGGCACATGCACATGGCAGAGGGATCCCAGCCCTGCTGCATACCCCAGCCCTGCTGCATGATCCAGCCCTGCTCCATCCCCCAGCCCTGCTCCATCCCCCAGCCCATCCCCAGGGCTCACCGTGAACACGAGGGACGGGACGGGTGTGAGCAGCCGGGGGTGGATCATGGACAGGATGGAAGGCAGGTGCCCCTCTCGGGATCCCACGAAGAACAGCCTGGCAGGGGACACACACAGGGGACACAGTGCAGCCACCGCCCTGCAGGGCTCTGTGCTCTGCACACAGCAATGGGCACAGCCCTGCAGGGCTCCGTGCTCTGCATAGAACAAGGGGACACAGCCCAGCTCAGCCCTGGCAGGACCTGAACTCCAGGGCTGCCACTCCAGTCCCCGACTCACCAGAGAGGCTGGAGATGGCAAGGGAATGCAGGAAGGATGGATTTATATCCTGCTCTCCAGGGACAGCAATTAAGTGACTCCTCAAGCAACCCAGGGTTGTGTCAGAGCCGGAACCATCTCAGTCCTGCCCCTGCCCAGCCTTTCCCCCCTTCCCCAGGGATTCCCATCCCTGAAGTTTCCCAACTTTCTGCTTTTCATTAAAGSCACTTTCTCAGCAGCCCCGAGGCCYGAGTCTGTGTCTGGTTCTGGTTCATTGACCTCAGCAGGATTCTGCCTGGGGAACAGAGGATGGAGACCAGTGAAAGGTTGCCTTTCATCTGGTTTTAGAGTCTGACTTTGTCTTCCTGCATTCCCCACGTGGCCTCCAGGCCCTCCAGACTTTGTGTCTGCCCACAGCCACTCTCTGGAGGAGGACTCCAAAGGAACAGGAACTGAGCACAGCTTGTAAACAAAAGCCACAGGATTGAGCAAGGAACCTACCGGGAAGAAGTGAAAAGAGATCCATTGACAGAGCCAAAGCACGAGAGCCCAACAAAGACAGGGATGATCCAGGACATGACACCCAGGTGGTAGTTCCCAAAATCCTAAATGGGGGACAACAAGAGACRTTTCACACTCACAACRCCCCAAAAACACTCAGAGCTGCCTACAAAGAATATCTGGAGAAATCTCAACAAATGCCACAGCCCAGTGCTGAGGCTGTGACGGAGTTTCCCATGTGCTGCTCCCCTTTCCTGAAAAAGCAGATTGTGGAATTGCTAAAATGCAGCAGCAGCCAGCCCTTCCCTGGGGGCCAGGACACGACATTTACCCAGCAGCTATCGGAAAGTTCAAGAGCAAACAGAAACTGGGAGGAAACTCAGACAGCAGCTGCTGCCAAGTGCTGAGTCAGGGGCTGGGACACAGCCCTGGGACACAGCCCTGGGACACACAGGGACCTGGCCTTGCAGCTCTTGGTCGCAGCCTGAGCCTGTGCTGCTCCACTGCAGGTTTGCACCAACASCRYGGCATTGATTCCCAGCCTCTGCTGCTCCAGGYCAGGCTGGACAGGGCTGGCAGGACCTGGCACAGTGGGAAGTGTCCCTGCCCATGGCAGGGGTGGGRTGGGATGAGCTYTGAGGTCCCTCCCCACCCAAACCATTGCAGGGTTCCCTGCAGCAGCAGCAGGGCCTCAGTCCCAACCCAGAGGATGGAGCAGTGTCACCTGAGAGGCTCAGCTCATCCTGCCTGGGAGATTCCCCCTGAAGCCCTGATAATCCTGGTCAGGCTCAGTCTGCTGCCTTCTGAGGCCAGCAGGATTTGTGACCACACTGGCATTTTAACTAACAGATGTATTGTTTTTCTCTCTTAATTAAAACAAGGAAGACACGGAGAGAGAACAATCCAGGTCAGTGTTGACTGAGTGACCTTTCCCCATAAATATCAAGCTCTGGTAACTGATGGGCAGTCACAAGGCCAGCAGCAACCTTTCAGCAACCTTTCAACCTAACTGAGAATGAAGAGCAGCACTGAGTGCCACCCTCCTGCTGCCCAGGATAATCCCCTCAGGGTCACGCTGTTCCTCCCTGCTTTCATCACGCTGCTCTTTATCTCCTGCTCAGCATCAGGCTTTCTGCAAGCAGCCCTGGAGCCAAGCAGGAGATGTGTGCAGTGCTTGCAGGGCTGATTGCACCTGCCCTGCTGATGAGTCAGGCTGCAGCAGCAGGGACCTTACCACAGCCACGGCCTCGGACGTCAGCATCTGCTCGGTGCTCAGCGTGGTGAAGTAAGCCAAGTTGGTCAGCACATACACCAGAGTGACAACAGGCAGAGAGATGATGATAGCCAGGGGCAGGTTTCTAGGAAAAAAAAAACACCCATCCAGTGTCCTGGAGCAGCTCAGAGGAGGGAGCTGCTGATGCCAGGGATCGCCACCCTCCTGTGCTCTGTTCCCTGGATGTTCTGGTGTGCAGAGTGCCAGGCACACACTGCTCCCATGGGACAGGGGATAGCCACAGGGGAACTGCCTGCCCAAGCACTGGGGGAGTCCCCAGCCCTCAGAAACCACACTTGAGGCATGGCTGTGGCTTGAGACTTGGATGTGGCACTCGAGGCCGTGGTTGGTGGTGAACACGGTGCTGGGTCATGGTCTAAGAAGTCTTGTCCAGCCTTCCTGTGGCTCCCTGAACAGCCTGGAGGCTGCAGAAGGACAGGCAAGGATCATGGCAGAAGGGATTTTTTGCATGGAGAGGCCCTGGCTGCCTGGGCAAGCAGGAATCCAAGGTCACCACCAAAGGAAATGAATTAAAAACACCCAGTGGCACCAGCACAGGGATTCTCTCTGGGCAGAGGAGCTCCCTTGTGCTGGGGGCATTTCTGGGGGAGATGGGAATCTCAGGGATGCACTGGGCTGTTTTAGGCTCTACCTAAACTCAACTCAAAGAACTCAAAGAAAAGGAGTTCAGGCACAGCCTAAGTAGGTCTGTGAACAGCCTGTGGTGGTACAAATTTGCCTTTCCCAACAATTTAACTTCATTTGTGAAGGGAAAGTGCCAAAGGAAACCCTGCTTGGTGCCACTCTAATTGCTCCAAGCTGCAGGAGCAGAGTCAAATACCACGACTGCATCCAGCAGACATGAAAATAATTGCCAAATGCAGCCCCTCCCCTTTTGTTGTTTCTCTGGGAAGGGGTGGATGCAGCCCTGTGCTTCCCAGCAGGAACAAAGCAGCCCCAGGGCCAGCCAGGATGGGCTCTTGCACAAGTGCCCCCGAGCCCCAGCTCCCAGCAGCTCCCAGGCACCTTCCCAGGAGCAGAAGGGATTTCTCAGCACTGTCCTGGCTCTGCTGAGGGCCCCAAATAACCCCGAGAGGCACGGGCAGAGCAGGAAGCAGCTCTTGCTCAACAGGATGGGGAGAGCACGGGACAAACACATGGASAGCAGCACAAACACATGGAGAGCAGCACAAACACAKGGASAGCAGCACAAATGCTCAGTGGGAGTTGAAGCAAGGCAGCAATAAAGCCCTGAGTGCTCTCTCCTGGCCCATAACTCACAGAGGTGTCAGGCTAAGGAAGCAGAGGTTTCCCCCAGCACTGATAACACAGCACTGGAGGAGGTCATTAACTCATCTTGTTTTCTCTTTTCAGGATTAAGACCTTGGCTTCCTCCTCTGTTAAACACATGAGGAAAGGGGCTTCCCCAAACCAGCAGCTTTTCCCCCAGGGAAGCCATGCCAGGACTCACACCCACCTGTAGGGATTGATCATCTCTTCTGTCACAAAATTCAAGTAATTCCTGTAATTTCAAAAGGACAGGGGTTAATTCTGGTTAGTCCCTGGCATAAATGAAACCCTCCAGTTTAATTCATTGCACAGGCACTGCTCCTGTGGGAGAACTTGGGGCCAGGCTGGACAGGGCTTGGAGCTGCCTGGGACAGTGGGAGGTGTCCCTGGCCATTGGATGATCTCAAAGGTCCCTCCCAACCCAAATCACTCCACGATGAGGATGGCTACAAGTGGGCTGTTTTCACAGCAATGTGCTGCTCCAAGGACTGACAAAGGAGCCCTGCAGGAGCCTCAGTTTGGAATGGGAATGGAGGTGGCTGTGGAAGGAAGAGGGGACTGTGCCTTACCATCCTCCATAGGCAAAGAGGCCGCTGTACAGAGCCAGCACGATGTTCCCCACGCCCACCTTGGTGCCCTCGAAGGATCTGTCAGGGGCCAGGTTCTCCACATCACCTGCAGGACACAAACCCTGCTCAGCACCACGGGCTCTGAACCCCAAAGGCCTCCACAGAAACCTGGGGGCAAGAGCTGCTCTGAGGCTTTCATTATTTTCATTATCACCCTGCTGCTTTTTGGGTTCTGCTGAGCACGGGTCCATTTTCCCTCCAGATTTAGGGATCAATCCAGCTGGGCTCATCCCCAAATGGTGACCCCAAAAACTCATCTCAGCCAAGGACTGACCACTCCAAATTTTCTCAGGCTGCGACGTGCTGTCACCAAGGTGATGTCCCAGGGACATCCTGGGGACCTTCCTGCTGGAAGATGCTTTGCAAACAGAGATTGTCACGTTGTCCTCTCAACTCCAGGCTGCTGGCCCTCGATAAAGCCCCAGGATTTCCTGCACTTCCACCCAAACCCCCAGAAACCCAGGATTTCCTCCAGTCCCACCAGCCACCTGATAAAGCAGAGGCCTGTGGCAATCCCTTTGATTGAGGGAAGTCAGGTTCTGGGGGTTTGGATATCAGAAGTCACCTTCTTTTAGAGTCTGATGATCAAAAGTTCCTGTTGTGGATCTGCTTTTGAAAGAAAAGGCCAGAAATAGAAGATTTGATTGTGCCTCTGCTCCCAGCTCTCCCCGAGCAGCCCCAGGTTTATTTATTTTGCTTTCAAATGCTCTGCAGTTGTTTTGTTCCCTGTCTTTGATGCAGGGGCTTGGCTGTGGGGCGGGGTGTGCAGGGAACGTGGTGGGATCCAGAGGGGCACCTCTGCCCCCTGGGAGCCCCGGGGGAGCCATGTGATTGCTCTTAGGGCACAGATCTCTCCTTATCACCCCAGCAACTGCATCACAAGGCAGTCAGCAGGGCCTGCAGCTTAACCCTTCCTGCCTCGGCACGGGGCACCCAGGAGGTGCTGCTGGAAAAGCTCAGGGGTGCTCCAGCAGCAGCACTTTTCCCTCTGCATGGCCTCTGTTCCTGCCTCACTCTGGGAATTCTCCCTCCCCGGTGCCACTGCTGCAGAGATGGGTGACAAACGTGGAGGTGCCAGCCCTGGAACAGCTCCCACTCATCTTCMYAGTGCTGGGAAAGAAGGAATCTTASCAGCAGCACCATCAGCCTCCTGGAGCATCTGCCACTCCTGGGGCTGCTCCAAAGCTCTGCCACTGACCTGGAGCTGCCCTGGCTGGGCAGAGAGCTCCATCTYCTCTCTCCTCCTCCTTYCCTCACCCTCCAGCTCTCTCCTGATCCTTTCCACCCTAGGCATTGCCTCCTTCTCCTCTCTCCCTCCTGCTCCTGCTGAATCCTGACCAGGGCAGAAAGATATTCCCTATCCCAGCATGGGAAATGCTCTCAGCTCCCCAGGGAACAGCATCCCCCTGCCTTTCCCTGCCTGCAGCCCCTCAGTGCAGGGCATGCTGTGGGTGTGAGCTGCAGCTCCTGCACAGCCTGGGAATCCATCCAGAGTGGGAAACACAAGGTGTGCAAGGCTCCTCCTGCCCACACCCCAATCCCAGCTGCTCTCTGCTGCAGTCACCTCTTTCCCAGCAGCTCCTTGCTCCAGGTTTTGCCTGCATCTCCCTTGGGATGTGCTGGATGTATTTGATGCTCTGGATCCCGTGATCCTCCTCAGCAAAACGCACCAATCCTTTTTAAAAACACATCTGAGTGCAACAGGAGAGCCAGGAAACGCAGGGACTGATAAAAGGCTGAGTTTAACCTCAATTCCTGCCTTGCAGGTTCTGCACAGAATCCCAATTTAGCCCAGGTGAATCAAAGGGCCGAGCAGGAGGGGCGTGCAGGGGATCACATTCCACTGCATCCCTCGGGCTCAGCTTTCCCCACCTCATTTTCTGCCCTCGCTGAATAATTACCAGTCTGGCTCTTTCCAGGCCTTTTGTTATGGGAATAAGAGACACATTTTGTTCACACTGCCTGTAATTAGCTACTGCAACAGCACAGGGATGGGCTGGGAGGGCGGGAGGCTCTCCAGCATTTCAAACACTCCTCAGGGCATCTCTTCTCCATGTTCCCACCCTGATCCATGGATCATCACCTTCAGCACCCATTTCTATCCACAGCTGGACTCCAGCTCTTCCAAAATCCTCCCTGTGTCTAAGGAAAACCCTCTGAAGCCAAATGTTCCTTTTCCTGAGGCAGCCAACACCTCACTGCCCTTCCCACCTCACCTTTGGGAGAGCTGGAGCACCCCAAAACCTCCCAGTGAGTTGTTAAATTCCCCATTTCTGTGCCCCAGGATAAAATGGATTTAGCAACGTGTCAGGACACAATTAAATAACCAGAGGAGTGCCCGTGTCTCACCATTAAAAAATTCTTCCTTGTAGCTAATCTAAACCTGCCCCCTTCCATTTTAAAACCACTTACACCTTATCCCCTCAACAATAATTGCTAAAAAACCCCGTAATTATTTCGGTTTGATCCTAATTTGCACCTTTGATGCGGCCCCACCTTGCCAAGCACAGCGGGCTGTGCTGAGGGAGGAGGGCAGAGCAGCACCAGCCCTAAAACCTCCCAGACACCCCATCCTTCAAGCCTCGACAATTCCAGCCCCCGGGCTTCTGGATGTGCAGCTTTTGGATGGAATGAGGAGTTACAAATGTGCAGCCGAGGCTGCCAAGCCCGGCCTGGGGGCACCCCGAGCTCCGTGCCGAGCTCCGGGCCCTGCCCTGCCCACGGCCGGCACCCCGGAGAGCCCGGCCTGGTTTGAACCGCCTGTGCCGCCGCACTCTGCTCTACAATTAACCAAATTAAGGTAACGAGCTGTGACACAAAGCCCATTTGCTGCTCGTCCAGCTGCCAAGACTGCGGTAATGGTGCCGGGTAATTGTGCCGGGTCGGCCGGGGCCTGCAGCGGGAGGGCCCCGGCTGAGGCGGGAGGGCCCCGGCTGAGGCGCTGCCGGCGGGGCCGGGCCCTCCCTCCCAAAACCTTCATTTGCTCCCCGGTCATGTCTAGTCTGGTTTTAATAGCACGGCAATCTTCTCCCGCACAAAGCGTTGCAGGAGAATGAAATATTTTCAACTTGCCCCAACAGCGAGGAGAGGGAACGGGGCCATGGAGAGAGGGGGCCCCGAGCACGGCGTGTCCGTGAGCCCCACACGAGGGGACGCACTGCTGGGCCATTTTCTGGGAAAAACGGGGAGAATTCAGGGCACGGAGTCAGGAGAAGTGTTTGACACCTGAGGGTTTAGAGGAGGAGGAGAAGGCTGCTGTGATTTAGAG
>CADDXX010001814.1:0-13745 GCA_902810485.1 Alauda arvensis
CAAAAATGCAACAAGAGCTCCTGTTGCCAGCTGCAAGAGTCTCTTCAAGAATCTGGAGCTGCCAGCCAGGCCCACAGGTGACTTGGAAAGGGGAGTGGTTTGCAGGGATGAAGTTGTCACCCTGCTGCAAAAGCTGGGAGGAAATCAGAAGCGGCAAAATGCCGTTTCAGTTCAACCCCAGCCAAAATTCTTCATCCTTCATCCTTCCCCCTTCTCTGCAATTGACCAAACCACCCAGCAAAAACAGCTCAATGTCTTTGAAGTGCCCATCTTCATGGAAGATGGAAGTTCAYAACTTTGATGTTGGATCAGAAAGGAGTAGCTGCTCATAGGGATTTGTATATTCAAGGATTAACAGTCCTATAGGAGTGGGGTTCAGACCAGAGCAATCTAGGTAATTTTCTCTCTACAATGAACTTTTCCATTTTTCCACAAAAGGATTAAAATAGTGAGTGCAAGCAGGCCTCTGAGTAATAAATTAAACTACCAAATGAGTGCTATCCCCTGTCCTGGAAAAGGACTGCTCCCATTGCAGAGCTCAGTAAATGCAGAAGGTTTAACCTATTATCCAGAGGTTCAAATAATCTCCCTACCKCCTCTTTTTTTCTACCATAACTACACTTGACCTGACCTTTTACTTTTAAATATCTTTATCTTACAATGTCCCTATTCCCATGGTATCCCAATTCCAATTGCTTTAGCCTTCTTAATATTAGAAGAATGAAAAATCCTATATACCAGCCTAATAATGCCCAAAAATTGAACTCCCCTTTGAATTACTCCAGGCAGTAGCAAATGGAATCACACTGTTCATTACTGAGCCTCTTTGGAAGGTGAATCCAAGCTAGAATAAAGCAGGCACCAGCACAGCAATCAGCTGTCCAGACCTGTCTCATTCCTTAAGGATATGTGCCTGAACATAATCACTGCGGTGAGCAGAGAACTGTAACATGCAAAGTGAATCTCCTCCTCAACCTTACTTATAGGAGCAATCATTACAATTTTGAGCAACACTGAATTATGGCTTGAACAAGAATAGGAATTAATACCCTTGCTATCATTCTACTCATCTCCAAATCTGTAAATCCCACCACCCACCAGCCACTGAAGCCATAATCAGACACTTCCCTAGTACAAGCAGCTGCCTCAGCATTTGTCATCTTTTGAAGCAGAACCAGTATGACATTAGCAAACTAAACCACCCAACGTCCTGCCCTACTGACAACAGCAATTGCAATCTAACTAGTCCCAGTCCCTTTCCATTTCTGATTTACAGAAGTACTTAATCCCTAATCACTGCTATCAACGAAAATTCACTGCCACCATCACCATTCTTGTCCTAAATCACTCTATTCAAAATTATTAACSACCATAATCCTTGCCTCAGCAGCTCTAGGAGACTGAATTGGACTAAATCAAACACAGATTTGAGAAATCTTAAGCATACTTGTTGGGTTGAATAGCCTAGTAATTATTATGGCTATAATAGCCAATCATCCCTTGCTAACTGTCTACTTATACTTCCTTATAACTGCCAAAATAGTCCTGGCTCTCAATGCAAAGTTCAAAAACCACCAATGGTAATGGCCTAAAGAACACAAATACCCACATACACAACAAAATCACAGTGTTATTCTTAGGCTTCCTAGCAGGACTTTCCCTGCTACCACACTTCCTGCTTAAATGGCTTACTGAAAAACTTACTGTTACATGGGGTCACTGGTCAGACAGACAAATGACACAAACTCACCAAGTGTGTTTACTTGGTGAGTAAACACATAAACACAAAGCAATAAGTTTACTACAGCTGCCCTTTTTACAGGGGRTTTGAATTTCCTGGGTTTAGATAACTGATGGATTTGGATCTCTCTCTGCCCAGATCTCTGGCCAGTGGTGTTTCTGCATCTAGGCTTGAACAGGGTTGGCTGAGGTCTCTGAGTTCAAATCTGTCCTATAATTGTTCACGCAGGGACTTGGTCTATTTCTTTTCCAGAATGAACCAGGCTAGCCAAATTGGGTTTGTTTCGTGACCAGATTTATCTTGTCCAGCTACAGACAGCTATACTGTGACAACTTACTAAGCATGCAATGACCRAAACAGACACAGTCATTGCCATACTCTCACTGCTAGGATTGTTCCTGTGCCTTCTCCTCACATAATGCTCACTTAACACACTTCCACCACTCCAAAGAAAAGCCCTAACACTAATTCTATGCCTATCACTAATGAAAATCCTGCCCAACAAAATCCATAAATCTAAATGATCCCTAAAAACTAACAAAAATGTATAATAGAGTTAAGCTTGACTATAACTCTAGCATTAACCCTAACCACTGTATCTCCATCCCTAAAAATATTTCAACTAACCCCTCACCTTAAATTTAAGTCCAACACTTGCCCTAACCCTAAATGTAACCAAAATGACTGTAAATCTAATACTACCTCTACCACCTAATGCTATCCCAATAAACAGTAACCCTAACCCTAAACTCAAAGCTAATTCTATCCGTCATGACTGTAACTCTAACCTTAAACTCAAGCCTAGCCATAATACAAACCCTTCACCTGAAACCCTAACACTGACAATAATACTAATCCTCTCTTCAGCACTATTTGCTATACCTAAATGTAAACCTAACTCTTAAACAAAAAAAAAACCAAAAAACTCTTAAAACCTGACTCTTAAATAAAACCACGCACGAAGGGACTAAAAAGGGAAGGTGAGGACTTACAGAAAATGCCTCACCAGTACCCTTGGGACCATGGTYCCTGAAGTTTGCAGAATCCTGCAAGGATAAGGACAATGGAGCCTACTGGGCAGGCAACTCTGAGTCCCATTAGCATGGGATCACCAAAATCATCCTTCAGGGGTCACTGCTCGGAGGACTTGGTTACATAATCCCAGGCACTAAAGCAGCAAAGAATGTTATTTGGAGAGGAAAATCTTCCAGAGACTATGGTCTCACCACAGACTGCTTCTGGAATCACTATGTTGCTTTTTGGTTCCAGATTGATGGAATTTGGTTTTCCCTTTGTTTTGGAGCAATCCACAACTTTCTGAATTTATTCTTTATACCTTCTTGATGAACTATCAGTTTTATAGTTTCAGCAGAGGAGTTGGCAATTTGGTGCAGTCAATTTGCAGGACAGAAACGTCTCACAGARCAGAAGAACAAGGTTTGATCATAACTTTCAATACAAACACTCCATGAGAGCAGAAACTCACAATCCTTCTGTACTCCTTGGGTTTTAAGYAGACATCCAGGAGACAGTGAATGAGGAATTGCAGGCATGAGTCTCCACATAGGCAGCTTAGGCATCTAGGATGTTGTACTCCATCCCCAGCAGCCTGGGGAATTCATGTTGCTCCTTGTGAGGACTGGTCACACTGGGGAAGACAAGGCTGTCTGGGCACCCCCACCACATCTCTCCTCCAAGTGCCCCTGAGGACAGGGCCTAGAGAGGTGCCACAGGGAACCCACTGCCATGTATGGGAGCAGGCATGGGACTTCCACCATGACAAACTCTGCAGGACCAGGAGCTACCAGATGCAGGGAAGAGGAAAGATCGGTCTTCCCTTGTGGTCTGTGCTAGCAGTTGCTCCTTGTCCAGCATCCCGTAAGAACCCCACATCCCTTCCAGATGATATCCAAGGCCTAAGAGCCCTGTATCTCCAAAACAATCCCCAAATCACTCCTCAAGTCCTGATTGCAGTCCCATGTATCCCTTTTGCTGGGCACCAGATGTTACCACCTCCATCAACATGCAGGCATCCTGTCTTGCACCTGATCCCAGAAACACCAGCCCCACCACTCCATATGGCCTGGTCCCCTGCCCTTCCCATACCCTCCCCATACCCTCCCACCCTGAGCTGCCCAGGAAGGAAAAGCCCCTTTGCAGGGCAGACTKTATGGTCTGGGTGAGGATTCCAAACCCACACTAATTTCATAAATAACTTCTGAGATAAGCACATCCAAGTCACATCCTCACTTGAGGATATCCCGCTCTCCCTCCACTCCCGTTTCCCACAGACAACAAGACTTGTACTAGAAGAAAACTGTTTATTTTTTTAAACAGAACTTTTTTTCCACCTTGTTCCTCAAGGTTTTGGGTTTTTTTTGCAAAGATACAGTATTATCTGAACAACCTCTGCATATATACATAAAATATGTATGTGTGCATATACTTATAAACTTAAACAATCCTGCAAACTTGTGTCGCTCACAGTAGCCCTTCCTGCATCATAGCAGAGAAGAAAACTCCAACAAAGGGCAAAATTGCAGCCCTTCTCAACCAGAAGAACCGAACTACATCCACCTGCAGCTGGAGAGAATCCCACATTCTCCAGCTAGGAGGCTTTAAGTTGAGTGTAAATGCTTTTACAGTATTTCTAGACACTGGCCATCACTGGACAGTTCTGTGCTGAGACACGTGCCACCCTCCCCTGTGGCCAGCCCCTGGGGAGAGCACACCAAGGACAAAGAGCAGCTTTTTAACAGGTGGAAAGTGGTCCTCCCTCTGCAGGTGAGCTGTGACTTTCGAAGTCACTTAAACACCTATAAGCAGAACTGGAGACAAGGGAAAAAGGCAARGAGATATCTTTCTGAAAGAGGTGGCCACAGTAACACAAACCAGCTGCCCAGAGCATGTTCCTGCATCCTCAGAGTCACTGAGCGAGAAACCTCCCAGAGGAAATGTTTTCTTCCATCTGAGAGCTCCTTCCTGCCTTTGAGGAAAAATGTTAACACCATCTGGTTGAGACAAAGTAGAGGCAGAGGTCCAAGGTGGCAGACTGGGTGACAGAACACTTCTAGTGTTAGCTACGATAGCTATCATCATCATCATCATCAAAGTAAGAATCACAATTTGACTCATTATCCATCATAAAGTTGTCTTCATCAAGGTCATCATCATCATCGTCATCATCATCATCATAGTCTTCCTGCCACTGTGGATCATACTCCTCATCTTCAACCTCTGTGCCCCCTTCACCTGTGTTGGGGGAGTCACACAGGATAATGCGTTTTTGCCTGTTGAGAAGGAGAGCATAAGAGCAGAGCCTCTGCTGTGAGCATCAGCTGCCACCCAGCCCCACAACACCCTACTGTCATTGTCTCAGCATCCCCATCCAAAGAAACTCAAGAGAGTCCAGAGAGAGCAACTTCCGTAACTGAGTCTGCCAGTGATGGAGCTTTCCTGATCATAGCTGCATACAAGCGGAGGTTTTGCTTGTTTCCTTACACCACTATGTCACTTAAATTGCTACCTCAAACCACAAAACAGGATGCAAGTAATCACTCATTTGTATGTCAGTGAGCACAAGAGAAAACCCTGCTCACCTGCTTTCTGTCTGCACTGACTCACCTTCCCCTGTTACCCCACTAAGAAAACTCACCCTGCACATGCAAGGCCTGAAGTAGGCACATTTGCAAGTTTCAACTTTCTCTGAACAGCATCTCCTGAAGTCTGGAGCCCAACATGGAAATCCTGTTAGTAGGAAAGAACAGCCAAAAGAGACAGAGACAGTATGTCATTTGGGGTGTATTTTGTGCTGCAAACCCCTACCCTGCACACACACACAATCCTGAGTCTATCCCCTCAGCTGATCATGACCTTTAGTTTGCCCACAATCAAATCAGATCAGAGCAAGACAAAGCACGAACAGCTATGTGGCCTTCACCTGTGTGGAGTGCCAGAGAATTGCAAAGAGACGCTCCTTGATCTGCCGCACCAGCTCCAAACCCGYGCGGAAGTGCTCTGCTTTCAGGAGCCGAAGAGAAGTGGCCAAGTCCTGGTACTGCAGCAGGGTTTCCTCTGCAATTCAAGGCCAACAAAGTCATGCTGCAACCCACACTCCTGAGCAGAGACCAAGTCCTCGGCTCTGATTGTGAAGCCAGCCATAGCTGCTTACATCTGTGCACATGCATCTCTCTTTCAGAACAGTACATGTTGATCTTTACTGCATCAATCTCCAAACTGYTCCAAACTGCTCCAGTGGACTCCCTCAGAAATGACATCCAGAAGATAAAAATTGACTGGGAGAAGTGCGGCCAGCTGGGTGTTGGGTATATATGCTACTGCCCCACTAGAGAGCTGCTGCTCTTTGACTACAGCTGGAAATGCTAGTCACAACTTCCAAGAGGCTGCAGGACTCACCCAGAAGGATCTGCAGAGCATTAGTGAGCAGCTCCAGGCTCTCAGTCTGCTGTTCCACAATATCCATGCTCTCTGTGTTCTGGTTATAGTAGCTGTACACACAGGAGTAGGCCAGCACCTGGAAAAGTACAGATCATGTTGTTAAGCACCCTCCTTCAGCTTCAGAGTGGGCAAGAAGGGAACAGCATCAAATCCTTCCAGACCTCATTATTACCAGTGGCCTCTGGCCGGTGGCCATAGCCTGCAACCCGTTATGATAAGCAACAGCAGTGCCAGCCTAACTAGAGCTACTGGCAGGATTGGAAATGAATGTGCAATTATTTTATATTGAAGTCTAAAGTAACTGATTGTTCCCACCTGCAAACCATCACAAGAAGACAGACTGTAAATGCAGAACAAGTGTGACTGACCAGTGGGCAAACAGTCAAACCCATCAGCACACAGGACTAGGCAATGCYGGGCAGCCCAGGCTGAACAAAAGTGGCAGTGAACTAAGAGAATGGAGCCCAAAGGGAAGCAGTCATAGTGCTATACAGTACCAAGWGCCCACAACAAAGGCACTTCAACAAGTGGCAAACTCCAGTTATGAATAAATGACCTCCCTAAAGCCATATAGGCACCCATCAGGAAATGAGATCACTGTTTCCATTTAAAGAAATGGGTCTGAAAATTGAGTAGCAGCAGCAATAAGCAACAGTGATATGCACCCCAGAAAACTCAGGGGCTACCACACTGAGAAGACAAAATAGGGTCAGGCATCCTTGTCCCACATGCCTCTCTCAAAATCAAGCCTACCTGCAAAACCAAGGTGTATATGCAAAGCCAGTACTGCAAAGATAATTCCCACCTCCTGCAAAGACAATTCCCACCTCCTGCCAGTATTTCAGGACAGAGCAGGCATTACAGGCCTAAGGTGTCACAGGCTACTGCACAGACACAGTAGCTGCACAACAAATCCTTTTTAATGTGGCTATGAGGACATGCAGTAGGTAACTTACTGCTTCCAAAATATCTATAGTTCATGAAATGAAGTTAAGAAAATCATGAGCATCAAGAGGAACTTCCTGACTGTAACACAGCATCAGGAGAGCTTTCAAAGTCCCTTCACTGGGGCACTTCTAATAGGAATGGTTCAAACCCAGTGGATGAAAACCCTAAATACAGACTTTGTGTTGATTCCATGGTGTCAACTTGAGCTGAGCTTCAAATCCTGTGACCTGACCATAAGGAACACTGCAAACAGAGCTCAACTTGGACTCAAAGCAGGGAAGGGCAGACATAAGCTCTTCCCCTGTCCTGATACTACTCCTCCCCTCAAGCTTTCTCTGTCTCCTCTTGAAAAGAACAAGGTTGATGTCTCCTCACTTTAAGAAAGGCATGAAACACACCAGCACAATTAAGTCTAAACCTCAGCAAGACTTTATTATCCAGCCTTACCTTCCGTGCCTGTTCGAGCACTTTGCAGACATTAATAACAAAGGTTAAGTTCCTAATTTTTGGTATCTCTGTGATGGAAGAAATTCTGTTCCTCAGACTTATGGCAAATTCCTGCAATAACCAAAGGAGGGGGGAGGGGAGAAGGTCAATGTCAGTGTCACTGTCAAGCTCCAYAAGACTGAAAAAACCAGCACCTTCCACACAAATAATTGCTAAGCATTCTGAAGTGCCATCCCAGAAATTGGGATTTAATGCATCCAACTGTGACATTTCTACTGTGCCATCATTTCAACCTTTTACAGCACCTCAGCTCTCTGAGCAGAGCTGAGCCTTCAGACACCATTGCTTCCAACTCCTGCACCATTCTGAGCCCCTGAACACAAGTCAGGTGCTCAGTTTCCACAACAGACTGGATAGAAGAAAGYATCCAAGAACTACTCCTTAATGTCAGAGCCAGGGCAAAATGATCATCCAGTGATCCCCACCTGGATGTGAAGCCTGCTTCTACACAGAGAAGACACTGACACAACAGAAAGTGCCCTGCTCACCAGGGCTGAGCAGMAGTCAGCATCTGCAAAGGAAGGAGGAGGCCTTACCCTTGCGTGGTGATGGAAGGTGCATCTCTCGTTGTAATCCTGGAAACGCTTCTCCTGCCAAGCTGCTTTACTCACCTGAAAGGAAAGGTACAGGAACTTGTAGCAATTTCCCTCAAATACCAGGGCTACCTGGAAATGCCAGTATCATTGGCAAATTCACAATGTCTAGAGTAAAGAGCCCAAGTGGAGATCCTTACCATCTCTGAGAGGCTACAGGGGCCRCTGAACACAAGCACGAACCAAGGAGATACAGCAAACCACTCACCACAGCAGAGCAGTTGTAATAATCCTTGTGATTTGGCCTCCAGGGCTTGAGGCAGCGCCAGCAGAAGCCGTGATTGCACTTTGCACACGTCATACTGCGGAAGGACAGCAGGAATCACTCAGTCCTGACAGCCACTTGCAGACAGTTCCTGACAGTGCTCCCCTACACCACAGTCAGGGACCATGTCAAAACACAGTAGCAAACAAAATTGTATACTCACTGCAGGCATCCCTCATTTTTCTCTATCTGAGCCTGACAGTTTGGGCAGTGCTTGGAAATGAGCTTAGCCAGATGTTTGCTTTGGGCTTCACTTGTCATTCCCTCATAGTATCCATCATCATCCACCCACCGAGACATGTGGCTGCAGCTGGCAGGATAATGCGCCTGAGAGAGAAGACRACAATCAGTCAACCACACAAAAGTAGAAGACCTTAGCCAGACCTAAGACAGCACAGCCTGTGATCCAGCTTGGCCTCACCTCTGGGAAGTTGCAGTTGAAGCAGGATATCCAGGAACACTTGGAACACGCTGCTCCATAACCCARTCCATCCTTAAGGAGGATCTGATCACAGCCCTGAGGGTTGGTGCACCATGTCAGGTTGGAGCAACACTCAACATAGTATCTGAGAAGGGCTTTTTCATACTGTAATGAGAAGCCAGGAAGGAGATTTAAGCCTGAGAAGATGCATGGTTAGGCCTTAAAAGCAGGGTCTGGTGCTCTGGGCTATGCATCTCACCAAACAGCTGCTCACAACTAAACAGCACTCAGTCAGTTTACCCTTTCATTCCCTTTGTGTTCATTTTTCTATTCCCCCTCTGTCATATCTGGAAGCTGTTTCATTTCACAGAATTGTTGAGGTTGGAAGGCAATTCTGGAAAAAAAACCTGGTCCAACCTCTCCAGCTTAAAGCAGGATTGCTTGGGACTGTGTCCAGTTGGATTTTGAATATACCCAAGCACAGACACTACAAACCTCTCTGTCCAAACTGGTCCCATGTCTCACTACCCTTATTATTAAAAAAAAAAACCCAACACAAACAACCAGTTTTCAAATCTTTAAATATAATTACAGCATTAGATCTTCATACAATAATCTAGTTATTTTGAGTTTAGGATTGGACCAGAGACTTCCACAGATTATTTCAACCCAAAATATTCTATGACTGTATGTGTGACTCTGTATCAGACAATTAACACTCCAGCCACACCACTTACTGATCAAAAGGAAAACATAACATTTCAGGGAGAGCATCAAAGCAACTTGTTAAAATTAGCTGCTGTTTATGTCCACCTGCAGGAATTATTATAAAACAGTCACAGCAGCAGGCTATTAAATCCTGCTTTCAAACAAGTGTGACTATGGGATTTGCTAAGGCAGCAAGGGCTAAATTG
Organism: Alauda arvensis; assembly: GCA_902810485.1. Taxonomy (NCBI): domain Eukaryota; kingdom Metazoa; phylum Chordata; class Aves; order Passeriformes; family Alaudidae; genus Alauda; species Alauda arvensis. The sequence continues at coordinate 9,848 of CADDXX010001814.1, forward strand.
TCCAGATATATGCACTAATTCTTCAAACACTTCCYATAAAAAACAAGACAAAAAATACACCCATCAAACAACAAAGCAGTGGAAAAAAGACTGTTCTGCCCAGTAATTAACAAAACGAGTCTGTCATGTCACAGCTACAGCTCTGCCACTGGGAGGGGAGGGCATTCAGCCTTAAAAACTGGAAGAAAAAGTCTGCTTTAGAACAAGCAGCTGCTGCTGCAGCCTGATGACCAAGCACTAAGGTAAGCAGAGCTCACTCAGTAATCCTGGTTTAGAGATATTTGTAGACTGACACAGACCTAGAGTGAAGATTAAGTCTGATGTAGCAATTCCTGCCATCTTCACAAAAACCTGAACTGCTCAAAGCCAGAGACTGATGGAAGAGAAAGGACATAGGGGTCACAGGATGCCATAGGATGCAGCAGTAGAATGAAATTTTCATTGCATGCATTTTCATTTGGCCTTGATTTTTATTTATTATTACTATAATTATGTAATTGTTTCCAGCACACCAGTGGAGGATACTTGTCATGAGCAGCTACCATGCCTCTCATCTAGTCCTGAACTAATGATGACCCTGAAATGTTGCTCGCTAGAGATATATTCAGGGGAAATACCACTGTGCTCTCTTTGATGTTATGCTTTCCTGAACAGCTGGTATTGACCATAATCAGAGACAACAGACAAAATCTAGCCACCATTATCCCGCTGCCAGTCTTGGTAACAGGAAGGGGGAAAGCAGCAACAAAATGTTCTGATAGTGCTGACCAAAATGTAAGAGAGTTTGGAACCCAGCAACCACCCCTCCTGCTTCACCTTGGCTATTATCTCCTCRGAGGACACGATGGAGTAGATGAAGGCTGTGGTTGGCTGGGCATGGCACTCAGACAAGGGACAGGTGCAGCTGACAACCATGTTCTGCTCAATTCGAGTTGTGAGATATTCCCTCCAGCAGGGCTGTCAGGGCACAAGAGGAGAGATCAGACCTAAACAGGGCCGTGAGACCCTGGAAGCCCTCCCCACCCAGCAGAGAGTGCACAAAACCCCACAGATCATGGGTAAGTACCCCAAAGCACAGAAGTGGGAATAGATAAACCAGGGAGTGAAGGATCACAACAAAAAACTTAGCGGAGAAAAGAGAATGTATAAGCTCTGAAAAATAYGTTAATAAAATCTTGAGACAAAGAACAGCTGTTCCAGGTAGACAACTGCAATTCCCTGTCAAGTACCAGGAACCAAAGGCCCCAGGACTTTCACCTTGCAACAGTAGTGCTTGCAGCAAAGAGTTGGTGGCTTCTCAGTGGGACACAGCTGGTTCACACAGACTGGGCAGTGGGTTCCTGGGCTWGGTGGAGGCTGGACATCCTGTACTTGCAGCCCTGAGGAGATGAGCAGGACCTCACTGTTCTCCAAATAGGACTGGATGAGGAAATCCACATTCCATCTACAGTGCATGAGGAGGTGCTGAGCAACATCATCRGGTATGCTCAGAGTATCCTGGACCTGCTGTACTGTCCGGTTCATGAGCATCTTTGCCTCCTCTGGACTGAGTGTGTGCCCCATGGGCACCTGCAGCATTGCYGTGAGATATTCTTCCGACCTGTCTGTGCCACAATTACGCCTGACATGGAGAAATTTGTCACRTTCACACAGGGTAGAGATGCACAACCCTCCACACCTGCTGACATGCACTCCTACCATTGCAGGCTGTCTCTGCTGTCCTCCTCCAGAGATGCCTGGGCTGGCCTGCACTGGAAAGTCATCTGTGCTTGGCCGCCAAGAGGAGCTGTAGATTCAGCAGAGATGTATTCCAAGACTTGAGGCCTCCCCTCCTGGCGCCGGAGATAGCCCTGGTTCAGCAGGTGCARGATGCAGGACAACACATCCACGCTGTGGCAGCAGAAGCTCAGGAACCGCAYCCCTGGCCCCAGCTCACCCTTCTGACAGGCATCGATCACCTGCGGCAGCAAGGGAGCCCCACTRCAGTGGCTGCAGCCCCCAGGCAGCCCCTGTGCCCCCTCTGCAGCGCCCCCGTACCCTGAACACCAGGCTGTCGATGTGCAGCTGCTTCTCCACCTTGAGGATGCGGCTGATGAGGCAGCACAGGACGTTCCTCTTCCTCTCCAGGGCGCTCACCTCGGCCCTCTCTGTCCGCAGGTACCTCTGCTGGGGCAGCAGCCTCAGCTGGCGGCCRSAGGYCTGGGCCAGGGCTGCCTGGTTCAGCCGCAGTGCACCTGGAGCCAGCAGCCAAGCCAGGCTCAGCCAAGCCTCTGGCTGGGCCCTGCACGAGTCCCCAGGACACACGTGCGGCTGGGGGACCCAAGCTGGGCCTCCTGCGCCTGCCTGCACCGCTGGCCACCCCAGCCCTGTCCCCCACAGGTGGCCCCGAGCCACAGCCACGCACACGGCCCCTGGYCCCGGCCCAAGCCCACACACAGACCTGAGACCCAACCACCCCTCGCTGACCCACGCCCCGTGCACGGCCCCGAGCCCCACCCCACACATCACCCCCCAGCCCCACACTCACCCCCAGGAGTGCAGCTCCCCACCAGGATGCCCTGGCCGTGGGTCAGCGGTGTCAGCGCGTGCTGCACCAGGTCAGCAGGGAGCCCCGTAGCCTGCAGCAGGGCCTCCACTGCCACCTCCTGCAGCACAGGGTGGGAGGGCAGTGGCCAACACTCACTGGCCACAGTCCTGGCCAAACAGTGGGGTCCTGTGCCTCAAACAYTGCTGGAGACCCCACCAGAAGGGAAAGGAGGACACAGCCCTGCCGTGCCCCAACCTCCACTGCCTCCCTGGCCCCACCGTGGCCCCAGCCCCTACCTGGGCGCTGTTGAAGCACAGCAGGATGTACATCTGCAGCGTGGACACGTGCAGAACACTGTCTCCAAACTGTAGCTCAGCATGGCCCAGCCACGTCCACTGCAGCCGACGGGGCTTCGTGCACTCCCAGCCCAGCTGGCTCTGGCCTGCCAGGGACACTCTCAGTGCCAGGGACGGCACCAGCCCTGCCAGGCACTCCCAGCCTCTTGTGGCCGAGCTGCCCTGAAGGGTCTGGGCACAGCCCCAGCCACWGCACTCACTCTGCCGGCAGAAGTCAGCAAACGCATCCAGCTGGGAGCTCAGCACCGCCGGGAAAAACCTCGCAGGGTTATCCATGTAACAGAGCGGGGAAACAGGCCAGCAGTGCGGGGACAGGGCCAGCACCTTCACCTCTGCCACATCTGCCACCGAGGCTGTTCCCAGCACCTGGGCACAGGGGCACCCAGGCCGCTCAAGTCGGGCTCCGGGATCCCCATCAGGAAAGCTGCAGCCCCTGGCCTCCCCACRCCACCCTCCCTCTCACCTCRTCCAGGCCCGTGTCYAGCTCCAGCAGCCRCTTATCCTGCTCCTGCAGCTGGAAGAGGCGGAACTGCCGCTGCAGCTCCTCCGACTCGGCCAAGTTGCTCAGCATATCCTGGGGAAAGCGGCTGGGGAAGCACAGCCCGAYCTGCTCCACGATGCCTCCTTCCAGCCACGATGGCCCTTGTGTCAGGAGCCGGTCCCCCAGGTAGAGCCTGCCATGGCCACCAGCTTCAGTCAGGGCTGGGCCCAAGCCCTGTGGCCATCAGCCAGCTGCCAGGAGACAGCCACAGCTCTGAGCCCGGCCTCATGCCACGGCACACGGGCCTRGCAGCACACACGTCTCGGCTCCCTGGCCCCAGCAGGGAATGTGATCCCACACACTGGCGGCACCCAYGGGCCCWCCACACTCCATGACCCCATAGAAGCGAAGTGGGGGCACCATTGCCACACCAGGCCACGCTGCACCAGGCCCTGCTTCCAGGGAGACACAGCAGCCTCACCTGTAGAAGTGTTCAAAGGTGTGGGCAAGCTCCAGGCCACTGAAGACAACAAA
>CADDXX010001829.1:0-13775 GCA_902810485.1 Alauda arvensis
GCTGCTTATCAATGAACAATCGATGCTCTGGTGTCACCAAGAGATCTCCAGCGGGGTTTAAACGAGCGCTGGGGTCCCCAGCAAAGGCTGCTGCCCGCGGATCAGGCATTCCCCGGTGAGGGAATCGCATCATTCCTGTGCAGGGGATGGATTTCGGTGACATCTGCCCGGGCGGCTCACAGGCAGCTGCAACAAGCAGAATATTTATGGAAATGCGTATTGAATACGGCACATGCAAATGGGCTGGCGGTGTGTCACCCTGCCGCGCTGCGGGCTCGGCAGGAAGCGCTGGAGACGAGGGAAGAGCTCCTGGGTGATGATTCCTGGCTCTGCGAGCATCGATCCCGCATTATCCGTGCATCAGATGCTGTCAGGGCAATCAGCTCCTCCCTGCTGGCACCGATCCTCTGCCAGCACAAAGCTCTGCTGGAACGGCTCCACGGATGGAACTGTGCCGAGAATAGCTCGGAACTTYTTATGAAGATGTTACCTTCTCCCGGGAATTCAAACACGAGCGGAGCAATTTCCATGTCAAGAATCTCTCCCGCTCTCATTACCGTGTARTACCTGCGGAACAAAGCGGGTGATGGGGGATCTGCCTGCAGCGGGCTCAGCGCTGCACCAGCACACCCAGAGCCTTTGTGAGAGGCGCAGAAAGAGCTGGAACGGTTCGAAACGCAGCTRCTGCTCCAGCCGATTACCTGGGTGAGCCGTGCCCTTTTCATCTGCTCAGCACGGCAGCGGCTGCTGATCCCAGTTTCATCGGGAGAAGCCTGGGAGTGGCAGGAGCCTGTCCATCCTGGAGCTGTGGAGAGAGTGACCCCCCCTGAATCAGCACCGAATGTGTTTAATGGATTGATAATCTTTAAAAAACCCCAATTGTGCGAGATTATTACACTGGCACTCCCTTAAATCCTGCCCCTTCACGAGGAGATGGGGAGGATCCCACTGAAACCCCTCAGCCTCCGAATTCCAGGAGCTGGGCGAGGGAAGAAGCCCGGGCTGCTCCCGTCCCYGGTTTGCTCTTCCCTCTGCCAGGAGGGTTCCATCCCCCCCGGCAGAGCCAGAGGTGTGAGCTGTGTCCTGCGGGTGACTCTGGGCCGGCTGATTCACTGCCGAGCTTTTGTTAGGGATAAAGTGAGGGTATAAAATGCATCAAACCCAGCGGGTCTGGCTGCTCACGGTGAAAGTCATCCTGCAGAACTGATTAAAATGTTTACAGGTTCATTTTCGCTTCGGAGTGACCAAGCCGCGGTGAGTCACGGCAGCCCCGCCGGCCCCAGGGTGCTCGGCACTGAACGATGAGAGGCTCACACTCCCTGCCTCTGCTTCCTCGCACATCCACAAACACCCAAAGCCATCCCGGCGTGGCCCTGGCCCTCAGCTGGGAGCCCGGCGCCTCCTCACGAACCCGGGGCATTCCCTGGGATGCTGGAGCTCCCTGTTTGTCGAGGGTCACGGTTCCAGCTCCCAGCCCACCTCCACGGCCCCCTCCCTTCGTGCTGCTCCCGGSAGAGCTGCTGCTGCATTTTCAGAGCAGTTCTGGAGCAAGGGGCTGCTGCTGCATTTCCATCCCAGGGCAGCAGCTCCCGTGTCCTTTTTTCTCCTGTCTCTGCACAGAGATTCTTTATTTTTGCCTCCTGGTTGTGTTTATATTCCAGTTATCCTCGAAGAATGAAGCACCATGTCTCTGGCACGTGTTCATGTGTTCTGCCTCAGATCACTTGACTGGATCACAAGTCAGGAGCTCCTCTGGGGCTGTCGGAGGTGGGAATTCCTCAGATTTAGCTCAGGTTTGTGTTTCACAGGCTGGAGGTGAGGCTGCTGCCAGCAGAGCCCAGGGGCTGATGCCCCAGAGCCCTCCCTGGTGTCACTGTGCCCCTGCCCTTCAGCCAGAGGCACTTCCCAAAGTGTCCCTGAGCCCTTGGGCGTGTGCCTGGGGACATCAGTGTCACCTCCAGGCACCTGCTGGTCCCAGCAGAGGCCACCTGTGTGATTTTTGGGGAGGGCGTGTTGGGGCGTGTCCCTCCGCAGCTGTGCAGCCTCAGCCGGGGAGCACAAACCCCTGTGGGCAGGAGGGTTTGCAGCCCATGCCCGCCTTCCCGTGTCCTTCTGCTGGGCACAGCCTCGGGGGCAGCGGCACCGGCCTGTCCCAGCGGAGAGAGGGGACAGCGCCAGGGTCCCGCCAGGGCGGCTGCCGGATTTCAGCCCTCGGRGCATCGCTCAGACTCCCGAGGTTGGGTTTTTCCATGGGGAAAAGTTGCTTCCATGGGAAAGTGTATCTGTCCTGGCTCAGCAGCGGGTTTTGGGGGGTGCTGGGTGCTGTGTCCCACCCCCGGCACCCCCCGTGTCCCACCCCCGTGTTCGGGCTGAAATGGCTCCAAAGGGGTCGGGACGAGCCCCGGGTGAAACTGCGGGGGCCCGGGGGCTGCAGGCGGGGGCTCGGAGCGGAGGGAGTGGTGGAAGCGGCGGGAGCCGAGCGGAGGGAGAGGTGGGAAGAGGTGGAAGCGGCGGGAGCCGAGCGGAGGGAGCCCCCGCCCCGGCGGAGCGGAGGGAGCAGCGGGAGCGGTGAGAACCGTGCGGAGGGAGCGGTGGGAGAGGTGGGAGAGGAGGAAGCAGCAGGAACCGTGCGGAGGGAGCAGAGGGAGCGGAGGGAGCAGCAGGAACCGTGCGGAGGGAGCGGAGCCCCCGCCCCGGCGGAGCACAGCGCGCTGGGCTGCGGATGGAGGGCAGCCGCGCTTCTCCCCGCTACGGATCCATGGAATCCACCCGCTGGCCGCCGGCCGGAGCGGGGCCAGGTGAGCGCGGCGGCACCGGGACAGCACCGGACAGGACCGGGACGGCACCGGCACCGCCCGAGCCCAACTTCCCCCGCCCCTGGGGCTCCGGGGCAATCCGGGCAGCCGAGCCCCGGCAGCTGGCGGGGAACCGGCGGCTTCGCCCACCAAAGGGAGCCCAGGCGGGGGTTCCCGGAGCGGCACCGGCACCGCCAGAGCCCCGCGCAGCGGCCATCGGGGCCGGGGGGRTGGAGGGAGGGAAGGATGGAGCGGCTGGGGCAGAGAAAGGACGGGGAGAAGGGGCTGGAGGGGAGGGAGGGCCGCGGGGGGATGTCTGCAGGGACACACCGGGTCGCATCTCGCTGCTCTGCCCGGCGCTGCCATGCACGGCCCCGGGCACGGCTGTGACCAGGGCACAGCAAGGCTCGCCCTGTCCCTCACCGCCTTTGTCCCTCTCTGCCCAGTTCCCCCAGCGGGACCCCGGCAGAGGAGCGGGGGGTGCCGAGCRGGGGAATTGCCTTGAGCAGAACCCTCGACCTTGGGCCGGGAGGAAGGGTGGCAGTGCCGGGCTGTGCGGAGGGGAGGCGCCTGCAGTCCCTCTGCTCTGCCACCCCTCCGAGCTGTCCCCTTCCCTGTCCCTCTGTGCTGCCCCTCGCACGCAGAGGGACAGGCAGGGGAGGAGGGAGCAGAACTCCAGCATCCTGCCGGGCACTGCTCGGGGGGCTGCGGTGCCCGTGAAGCTGCTCAGCTCCTGGGTGAGCCGTGGGAAGTTTGGATCGTTTCCTTTGGAGCCTTTCCTGGCAGTGTGTAACCTCCCCTATCCCCCCTACACCCTCCTCAGCCGGCTCCTCTGCTGCAGCAGCCGCCTGACATCGGGAGGAGCAGGGACAGGACTCGGGGTGCTGGGAATGGCCGGGACACCCCGATGGGTGCCCCTGAGTAGGGGACTGCGGTTTTGCTGCTTCACAGCAGTTCTGTGAGCTCCCGGCTCCTGGGGACCTTGGCGTGGGTGAGAACTTCGGGATGGGTGAGAAGGTGGCAGCGATCCCTGCGTGCTGAGGCTGAGTTTGAGCTTCTTGGGCCGGTGCCCCCATAARGAGCTCTGACCCCTCCACGGGGGCTGCCAATCCATTTCCCAACTCTAACCACGAAGGAAATGGCCTGACACTCCCCCTGCGCTGCCGTGACTCACCCCGGGCTTGCTGCTGGCTGTCCAAATGTTTTGCCCAAAGCGTCTGGGATGGAAATCTCTGGCTGTGAATCTCCGCTCCTCATTAGCGGAGGCCCCTCCCAGGGGTGATGATCAGAGATCTCCAAAWCTCTGCCAGAGCTTTCTCCCCCTCCGTGGTTTGCCAGGCTGAGGCGGTGCCGGGCAGGATCCCTTTGGCTCCGGCACTGGGGGGTTTCTGTGGGGGGTTCTGTGCGTGTCTATGCTGCTCTGGGACCACACACGGGGCCATCCCTGCCCGTCCCCAAAGGGAGATTTGGGCTTTGGGTTTGATCCCAGCTTGAATGGACACCCTGCCTTGGGTGTCCCCTTCTCCAGGTGCTCCTCTCAGGGTTCGTGGGCTTCATTTTCCGGGAGTTTTCTCCTGGCACTGCCCTCCCTCTGCTTCTGCCCTGAATTCAGCAGCTCCAGGGACACCARGGTCCTGTCAGAGCTCCTTGTCCAGCACCGGCTGCTCCGGGGAGCAGCTCCCTGGAGTTCCTGTGGGATGCAGAGTGCCAGGACCTGACAGGCTGCACTGTCACCTCCCCACTGTCCCCACGCCACGGGACACTGCTGCCCCGGTGAGTGTCCAACACAAAGGGGACTTCGGAGCAGTGTGGGAGGGCAGGGTGGTGCCACACCCGATGGGAGCCATCCCAGAGCTGAGCCAGGAGCTTTCCTGCTCTTGTGGGCACTGCCCGGGGGCTGGAATTACATCCCAGCCTCCTGCTGCAGGYGGGGGAAAGCAACTCAGCCCTGTCACCTCCTTCCCTCCCAGCCCTGTCACCTCCTCCCTTTGCGTACCCAGGCGAGGACCCCCCTGTCCCCCGGGAAGGTTGTGCCGATGACATTCTGGGATGAGAGGGAGCAGAAGGGATGCTGGCAGCTGTTCCAAACCCTGGCACTCCCCCCGGGCTGCCAACCCCGGCCCAATGACGGTGTCCACAGAGACATTCGGGGTTATTTCCCAGCCGGGCAGGGCAGGAGGGACCGTCCCTGTCCCCAGCCCGGTCCCTGTGCTGGGTTCCCTGGGGATGGAGGCTCCGCGCTCAGTGTTTGTCAGGATATCGGGACAGCCGGGCACACAGGGGACACCGCCGTGCGGCTCTGGTGACAACTCTAGGGACTGGCTGCCCACGGGCACATCCCAGCTGTGCCACCTGCCCCTCCAGCTGTGCTGGTTCCTGCACATCTGGCAGCACCCGCCGCGGGGCCCTGGGGCCATCCCGAGCSGCTCAGAACACCCCGGGCCGGAGGAGCTTTGGGGTAGCAGAGCCCCAGGATGCTCGGGACGCGGGACCTCAGCATCCCGGTCCCCTGGCAACSGCGCTGCGGTCCCTTAGCAACCGCACGGGGATGCTGGAGCAGCCGCAGGCCGGGCCCTTGGCAACGGCGTCAGGAAAGCAGGCCGGGGAGGGGCTGTGCTGAGCCCGGGCTGCGGCGGGGCTCACCCAGACTCAAACCCTCCCAGCCCCGGGGTCTGTCTGTCCTGGTCCAGCTCTGGCTCCTGGGAACGTCCCGGGAACAGGGAATGAGGGAGGAGTCACGCCCTGGCATCAGCTGAGCAGGGGCTGAGTGTGATCCCCAGCACAGGGCGAGGGGCTGAGCAGGGGCTGAGTGTGATCCCCAGCACAGGGTGAGGGGCTGGGTGTGATCCCCAGCACAGGGTGAGGGGCTGAACAGGGGCTGGGAGGGATGTGGGCTGTGATGGAGGGGGAGCAGCAGAAGGAATTTCACCCCTGTGACTCCTCAGCTCGGAGCTTTGTGTGCCCGGGGTTTGCCCGTGCAGGAGGAGGCTGCTGGGCAGGCTCAGCTCTCTGTGCTGGACATGCTGGAGCTTTCTGTGGAAAAAGAAAGGGACATTCCCATCCTTCCCTCCAGCAGTTTCCAGCAGCTCCCTTGGCCTCCTGCTGCTCGGAGTCCCCCGGGAATGTGGGGCTTTGTCCCCGCGCTGGGAGCAGGGGCCGTGCTGCCCTTCCCGAGGCTGCTCCCTCAGGGGCTCCCATTCCTTCTGCAGAGGACGAGATCGTGTCCATGGCCGAYTCCACCGCCACCATGGATGACATCGAGGGGGAGCTGTTCAGGATCGAGCGGATCCGGGAGATCCTGGTGCGCCGGGAGTCGGAGCTGCGCTACATGTGAGTGCCTGTCCCCTGGGTGCTGTCTGTGTGGGACGTGAAAGGAGGATCAATGGCTCCRATATCACAGRAAAAAGTATAAAAGCTTTAWTGTCTGATCCTTACACCTTTTAYAAGRTGTTCTGGTACAGACTTAWCATGGCTGGTGAATAGGAACGASCCCTCTCTAACCCCRTTGCTTAAASAGAGAAACAGCAAAACCCCACCTGGAGAAAGGTTGCTTTGAGGGAGGAGRGTTGTTTGCCAAGATTGTTTYGAGAAGAAGCTTCCCTGAGAAATTTTCCCTTGGGAAAAGGCTATCAGCTGCCAGCAGGCTGGAATCTCTCAGACCCAAAAATCTCAGGCCTGCATTGGATGCTGCCAGCCTGGTCCGAGGGACATTTCCCAGCATCAGACAGCAGCAAGGCCTGTGAGAGAGAAAGGGAAAGAATTTCCCAGGCACTGATCTGAAAGTGCCAGCACAGGGGATGTGTGTGTGGGGTTGGAATGGGGCTGTGGGATCTCACAGGGTGAAACACTCAGGGTTTAGGGTTTCAGTCTGTAGCAATGTGTGTGAGCCAAGAGGGAGGATTTAAGGCCTTGTCTGAGTCCTTCTTTTCACCTTCTCCTTCCTTCTCCTGCCTGGGTTTGGGTGTTTTTCTGTAATTGGGTGAAAAAGGTCCCCATTGCAGCCCTTTAGTGCCCATCATTGGGTCAGAAACATCAATAACAGAGGTGTCACCTGGTTATTGGGTAAATGGTGCTGAAAGAGCTGGGAAAAAGTCAGCAGTGGCCATTTTGCCCAGTTTTTCTGGCAGCTGTCAGAGCTCAGAGCTGTGAGTTTGTAAGCAGTCTGTGAATAGATCAGATAGAATAAATCTCCAAGTCCCAACTCAAACTTTTGTTTCTCGTGTCTAATCCTTGGCAAGAACAAGGAAAAGGAACCCGCTCTGTCACAGGTGTTGCTCTGGGGGTTTTGGAGCTCTCCTGTCCCAGTTTCTCCCCTCAGRGGCTCCGTTCGTGTCCCCGCAGGATGGACGACATCCAGCTGTGYAAGGAGATCAGCCGCCTGAAAGCAGAGCTCCAGAAGCTCCTGGCCCTGCCAGGTGAGGCTTTGGGCGGGCCCCCGAGGGCCAGGGGAGGTGTGGGGCAGGGGGGATGGGGCAGGCAGGGCCCAGCTGTGTCCCCAGTGTGAGCCCGGGGCTGTCCCAGAGCCCAGGGTGGCCCTGCGGGTGTCACCGTGTCACCGTGCTGGCTGTGCCTGGCTGCCTTCAGCACGGGGACAGAGCCCAGGTGCTGCTCAGCATTCAGGTGCTGCTCAATATTCAGGTGCTGCTCCCTTCAATAAACCCGGCTCGGCATCCAGATGGAGGCTCAGCCGGGGAGGGGGAACATCCTGCCATAAAAACGGGAGCTMCTCGCAAAACAGAGCCCGATCCCACGGGGGCTTTAATTCCAGAGCCTTCCAGCCCATAAATCGAGACTTTCCCTAAACCACGGCTCAGAGCAGAGATAAATCGGCCTTTTCTGCTGGCTTTCCTCCACCTGCTCTGGGCTTTTATTTCTCGCCCTTTCAGCACTCCCAGACTCAGCCGCGAGCAGAAATTCTGCTCTTTTTGTCTCCYTTGCAAGTTGACTCAGAGCAGCCTTGCTGGAAAAATCCTGCACATCGCCGTGGTTGWGAGACAGCCYGGGCAGCCTTGGGCTGGGATAAAAYGGGAACACGTCAGTGCTTACTCAGAGCTCAGCCCGGGCTGCGGCTCCGAGTGTCCCCAGACAAGGAGCCTTTAACGACTCGGATCATCCCCGAGGTCATGATGGGYTCTGACATCAGCCAGGGCAGAAAAAGGGGCTGTTAACATCCCACTGTTTGTCCAGTGGGACCCTAACCCTGGCAGGTTCTTCCTCGTGAGTGCACGTTGTTAATTAGSCGCGAATAGCCGGCGTTAATTAACCCCAAACAGCCGGTGCTTGGGCACAGCCTGATGGCTTCCCTTTTGTGTGACAGCCACTTGAAGTGGCCCTGTCGCACCTCCCACCCTGCAGGGCCCTTCCTGTGCTCTGCAGAGCTCACGGTGGCACCAGCAGAGCTCAGCCCCAGGAAAGTTTGGGGGGAAGCTTCAAAAACTTCAAATGTGATGGCAGCAGTGAGTGTGAGTGTGAACCGTGCTCCTTGTGAGTGTGAACTCTTCTTGTGAGTGTGAGCTCTGTGGGTGTGATCTCTGCTCCCCGTGAGTGTGAGTGTGATCTCTGCTCTCTGTGAGTGTGAGCTCTGTGAGTGTAAGCTCTGCTCCTCGTGGGAGTGGGTGTGAGCTCTGCTCTCTGTCCCGCAGAGAACCAGAAATCCCCCGAGGAGCGGCAGAGGGAAGAGGAGCTGGTGCAGCAGATCCACAAGCTGGTGGAAACGCGGGATTTCCTGGTGGATGACGTGGAGTTCGAGAGGCTCAGGTAGCTGCTGTCACCCTCGGCTGGCTCTGGGGACAGTGCAGCCCGTGCCCTGAGCTGGGTCCTGCCCTCCCACAGCTCCCGGGGCATCGCTGCTCCTTGCCCGAGCAGTGACCGAGTTCTTTGCCGCAGGGAAAGGGAAGAAGACAAGGAAATGGCCGAGTTCCTGCAGAGCAAGCTCTCCAAAAGCTACCTCCAGAGAGCAGGTGGGTGCTGRCGGGGTTTGTTCCTCCCTGGTCCCCTCTGCCAGGCTGAGATTTCACTGCCTGGCACTGCCTTACCTGGGGGAGGGTGGGAAGGGGAACTGGGGGTGCTGCTGCTTGAGATCACATCGTGGGATCCCCTGGAATCGATGTCAGGAATCCGTTTCCTCAGGGTGCAGGAGCTGTGGCTCAGCAGCAGCCCCGGAGGAGCTGTGAGCCCCAGCCCAGGCTGTGCCCTGGTCCCCAGGCAGAGCCAGGTCCTGTTCCCGCAGCTCCTGTCCCAGAGAAGAAGATGACATCCAGGGGACAGCAAACCTCGGCTCCCTACGTGACCAAGACMGGCCTGACCCTGCTCAAGGAGTGCTGTGGCTTCACCTGCTCCATCATGTAGGGCGCTGCCGGCCCCTGGCACAGGACACGGCCCTGGTAGGGGCACCCCTGGGGCTCTGGGACGGGCAGGGGGGGTTTGCCTGGTGCCGGCCCTGCCCTGGAGCTGATCCCTCTCTGCTCCTCCAGAGATTCTCCAGGGCTGCTTTGCTTCGATCCGCACACACCAAAGGCTCCTCGGTGCTGCCTTCCCAGGGCCTCGCTGGACAGTGAGAGAGCCCGGCGGGGAGTTTGGTCGGGCTGGGAGGGAGCCAGAGGCCCGGAGGAGCCCTGGATTCCAGCCTCGCCCCGCTGGGACCCAGCCTGGGCTGGAGCACGGGCAGGGTCTGTCTGTGAGTCCCACCGTGTCCCCGAGGCTCCTGGAGGAGGCTCAGGCTGTGCCCTGGGCACCGGGAACTGCTGGGAGAGGTGCCCAGCGCTCAGGGGTGACACTGGCTCATGTGCATTGATCCCAAACCAAACCAATAAATGTCTGTCGGGAGCTCCGTGGGTGTTTGCCCTGCCCGGGACCTTTCCAGGAGGTGACACAGCAGTGACACAGCGGGGTCAGAGCCACGCGGGGCTCTCTCCCTCCTGCTTTCCTCTCTCTTCTGCTTCTGAGTGTTTGGGCTCACAGAAGAGCAGGAAGATCAGCAGCAAATGAAGAGAGGCCTTGAAATATTTGCCTTTTTTTTTTTTCCAGTCTGCACTATCTGCAGGGTTCCGTTTCTCTCCTCTCCCTTCCCTGCCCACCCTGCCCCTCCCTCGCCGGCAGGGCGGGTCCTACAGAGCTCGGCTGCGCTCCTTCATGTCCTCGGTGAAGTCCTGCAGGTCGTAGATGAACTGCTGGATCTGGGGTGGGACAGGGCAGGGTCAGGGCAGCGCCGGGAGCAGGAGGCACGGGGGAGCCTGTCCCTCTCGGACAGCAGAGCTCCCCCAGCTGAGTGACAGGACAGGAAAGAACGTGCAGCACCAGAGTGTGAGGGGATGAAACCAAACCCTGCCCGTGGCTGGATCTGCATCCCTGCATCCCCTGAGTCCCCTGCACCCCTGAATCCCCTGTCCCTGTACCCTCCTTCCCCTGCATCCCTGTATCCCTGCATTCCCTGCACCTCCTGCCCCTGTATCCCTGCATTCCCTGCACCCCTGTCCCTGCCCAGCTCCCATTTCTCCTGCCCCAGCTGCCGGGAAGGGCAGGGTTTCCCTGCTGCCCCCAGCACTGCCCAGGGACCCCGGGGGAGAAGGGAGGCTGTGCTGGGGGCTCCCCCTGTCCCTGGCAGAGCCGTCCCTGCTGCTGTCCCCTGCAGGGAGCAGGGCCCTGCTCTGCCTTTACCATGTCCAGCTGCCTGTGGCTGTCCCCAGCCGCCACCTTCTCCATGGGCTGGAGCCGGGTGCTGGCGGCCTGGAAGAGGCTGTGGATGGCCATGCTGAGGGATTTCAGCTCCATGGCCTTCCTGGCAGCCCTGTCCTGGGCCTCTGCCCAGCGCTGCTCCTGGGGGACACGGGACACGTCCCATCAAAGCTGCCCCAGCACCGGGACCCCGCCTTGGAGACCCCAAATGCCCCCCTCGAGCCTGAGCCTTGCCCAGGTGCAGCCTGGTGAGGTGGGAGCAGGTGCAGGAGCCGGCCCTGCTGTCCTGCAGTGCTCACCCTGGTGTGCCCACCCCCAGCTCCTCACCCACTGGCAGATGTCACTCCGAGCCTGCTCRAGGGACTCCTGGAGCTGCTCCAGGTCCTTCTTGCACTGGAGCATCTCAGCGTCGTTCTCCGCCTGGATCTGCTGCTGCAGGGCCTTGCCCTGCTCCATCAGCTGCCGCAGCCACCACTGGGACTGCAGCAGGTCCTTGCGTGTCCTCAGCAGGGCCTTGTAGTAGGTGATGATGTCCTGGATGTCCCTGAACTGCGGCACGGGGCGCTGGGGTCACTCACAGCCTGCCCTGAGTGGGGCCAAGGGAACCCCAGCTGCCAGATCTTCCCTTCTCCGCTGTCCCTGCCGGTCCCTGAGCTCGGGGGGCTCGCCCTGAGCACTCAGCCCGGGCTTTGGGGCTCCCTGCAATGCCCAGAGCAGCTCCTGGCCCCCGTTCCCCTCAGCACTGAGCTTTGTCCCCTTCTCCTGGTTTTTGTTCAGTTTTCTCAACCCTTCTCCTGTTCTGCCTCTCCTCTCCTGCCCCTGCTCCCCGTGGCCCACCRGGGGAACCCTTCCCTCCCCACCCGGCGCTGATTGCCCTGGCCCTGCCTCATCCCCCGGCTCACACCCTGAGCCCCTCCCTGAGCCACGCCCCAGCTCACCGGGGAATTCTCCACCACATCCTCCAGGTACCTCTTGAACAGCGAGTACTTCTGCAGTTTTTTGGAGAGTTTCTGGTGGTGTTTCCTGAGGGATTCCAGTTCCCTCCTAGCGCTCAAGAGCTCACTCTCCTTTTTTGAGGTCTCTTCTTTCTCTTCTTTGGCTTTTTTCAGAGCTTGGGTTCGCAGCCTTTCGTTCTCCTGGGGGTTTCATTTTGCCAGCGCCACACAGAGCCAGAGGGGGAGGGAGGCAGGGGGAGGTGGAGAGGGGTCACTCAGGGGCACTGGGAGGAGACACCTCCCTGGAGAGATCCCGGGGCAGGGACAGGGCTGGGAGCTTGGGGAGATCCGGGACAGGGACAAGCTCTCTCCTAGCCAGGGTACAAATCCCTGCTCCTCACAGCTCCAGCGTCAGGGGAGGCTTGGCCAGGAGAGGCTCTTCCCAAGGGACAGGAGTTGGTGGCTGAGCAGGGGCGGTGTGCCAGGTGTGCCAGGTGTGCCAGGTGTGCCAGGTGTGCCAGGGGTATGAGGTGTCCCGGGTGTGCCAGGGGTACCTTCACAGTGGTCCCAGATGTCACCACGTGGGCTTTCAGCTGGGCCCTCCTGGCGTGCAGGTCCTTCCAGTGCTCAGCAAGGGCCCCCATCCTCTCTGTGAAGGCCTGGCAGCACGGSAGGGAGGGTGACACCCCTGCCACAGCCAGGGCCACCCCCCACCTGCTCCTGCCACCCTCCAAAGCCCCCCCAGCCACGTCCCAGCTCCCTCCCAGCTTCCTCACCTCCTCTGTCTCTTCCACGACCTTGCCCATCTCTCGCGCTTCCTTCGTCTTCTTCATGAGGCAGATGAAGGAGTTGGTGGAGTCCTCCTCCTTGTCCTGGAGCTCCCTGGCACACATCTCCCGAGTCACTCTGTTCCCCGGGCAGCTCCGGGGCAGGGAAGGGAGGCACAGGCGGGAAGGGACAGGGAAGGGAGCAGGACAGGGAGAGGGGGATGGAGACACCGGGGGGGAGGATGGAGGAGCCCTCACCTGAGCAGGGACAGGAGCCTGTCCTTGTACTGCCCCCGGTAATAGCGCACGTCCTTGTGTGCCATTGCTGCTGTCCCTGTGTCCTGCTGCTACTGCTGGTCACCCTGTCCTGCTGCTGGCAACCCTGTCCTGCTGCTGTCCCCCGTGTCCTGCTGCTGTCCCCCGTGTCCTGCTGCTGGCCACCTCCTCCTGCTGCTGGCCACCCTGTCCTGCTGCTGGCCACCTCCTCCTGCTGCTGTCCCCCGTGTCCTGCTGCTGGTCACCTCCTGCCGCTGGCCTGCCCTGCCTCTGGGCAGCCCGGGGGCTGCTGCCACCCCTGCACAAGCCCTGCGGCTACTCCAGGCCACCAGGCCCGGCCCTGYGGCTCCTCTCAGTCCCAGAGAGAGGCACTGCTGCTCCTCCAACCATTGTGAGAACTCCGGTGGCTGCTCCCGGCGCTCTGACAGCTCCAGAGGCTCCTCCGCCCATTGTGACAGCTCCCGTAGCCACTCCCAGCACTGTGACACATCCAGTGGCTTCTCCCAGCGCTGTGACAGCTCCTGTGCACCCCCTGGCATCAGGGGCACTGACCACTGTGTCCAGCACCTGGGATTTTTTTTTTCATTCCCTTCTCTTTTTCATTCGTCCTCTCTGCTTCTTCCTCTGCCCAGATCAGCTGAACGGGGCAGAGTTCACAGAGGGCAAGTGCTGGATTCTAATCTTTCCCAACAGGTTTTTTTTTTAGTTCTGTTTTAGATTTTATGTTCTATTTTTGGCTCAGCAACAAGCCAGGAGTTTGTCAGCCGTGCTAATGGCAAAATACGACAAAAATAAAAGCCTGTTTACATTCTCCCCAAAAAGGCCAGGGTTGTACAAAGCCATTTCCCTGCACTGCAGCACTCAGGGGGCACAGCACACGCCACTGCTCAGCCCTGGGCTCCTCACCAGGCTCTTCTGTTATGAAAACACCTCTCTCGTKGTTGGAAACTTGTTTAGAGTAGAACCAAGCACTGCCARATATTCCTCTTYACCTGTTAATGGATTAAAGGGAGCTGGAAAACACAGGGCATGGGACAAATGATTTTATGGGGAAGTCAGTCACCCGTGCAATGTTTGCATAAAACAAAASCTCGGGGAGTTCCAGCCCCAGAAAGGCTCCAAACAGCACCAACCCCACCTTGCACTGGGGTYTGGGCTCCTCAGAGGTGGCACTGATGGCAACAGAGGACTTTGYCCTCCATAAATACAGATTGAGCAGCAACCTTTTTATTGTCTGCTGTTGTTGAGGTGTATCTGCACACCTGCACACCTGGCCCGGCTCTGTCCCAGCTCCCCGCACACCCGGAGCTGCTCCCGGGGAATTGGGC
>CADDXX010001832.1:0-13694 GCA_902810485.1 Alauda arvensis
GAGAAAATACAGTGCACTGACTACTTCTGCCTTCAGAGGCAAAAGTCCTTGAGACATTTTGTTGTCTGATTGTAGCTGTTTGGTGATACGAATGGTCAGAGCAGGGATGGCAGATAAGATCAATAAATGAGTGTGTGTGTGTATCTTAAGCAGTCTCAGATGCTTGAAATGGGACAGAGAGCCAGTGAGGCTGGTGCTGGTGGCACAGTGCCAAACACCAGCCTTCTATCTGCCTAGAGTTCTGCAGGGTAGGTGTGAGGGGCTTTCATAAACTTTCTTGGCTCTCTCTTGGGTTTTGTGGTCAGCTTTATTCATTCTGACCTGGCCTCAGATTTTGAGAATACCTTTGGGTTGGATTTAATGAGCCTGTTTCTACCTGACCTACTTGGTAACATCTAATAGCCATCTTACTGATCAGTGAAAAAGTAAAGACTAGTTCTATTCAGCAAATAAAGATCCAACTGACAAGTATCCTCATAGCTATTACAGAAGTTGTCGCAGTGAAATTATTTTTATATTTTATACTTGTTGCAAAAAACCTTTTAAAACAGCCATGGTTTTATAAATTCACCAATAGCACGTGGCAAGCCAAGCACTTGCTCAGTAAGTAATACTCTCAAAAGAGCTCCAAACTGAACACATCCCTGTAACTTTGCTGCCCTCCCATAGCCCTCCTGAGCTCAATTACTTTGCACCAGCTCAGTATTATCTCAAGTTTAAGCTTCAGCCTGGAGTAAGGTTTGCCCAGTGTCTTCAGCTGCTGTAAGGCCTGTCCAAATGCCTGAGTGATGTCTGTTCCTTTGAGGTGGCAGTGGGGCAGGAGCAGGGTGGAACTCTTACCTCTTTTTTTACCTCCTCCTTTGCAGAGTGCTGTGACCTGCTTATTGTGGCCAGCAGAGAATGTCATTGTCTTTGGTCTTGCTGAAGGAAAGGTAGAGAAACTTGTTCTTTGTGTGACTTTGTTTGCCTTGCTGGGTCTGCCAGGGTCTGCAGCTGCCTGGGCTGAGGGGTGGGTGCCATCACTGGGTGCCACAGCAATGGCAGCTGAGGGGCTACACCATGCACTTGGATTTCCTGGGTCCCACTTAGTCCCTGGAGATTCTACTGGATCTTTGGGATCTTTCTCCAAACCTTTCTAGGAATGTGGAACTGTGACTCCAACTTTTCCACTTCTGTAACATACTGGAAGGCAATGAGCTTCCTGTGATTTCTTTCCCTGGCAGTGAACTGGGAAACCTCTGGGAATGTTGCTTTGGGGGAGATGCACATCCCACAGACAAAGGCAATCCTGATCATTTTCTCTTCCTCAGGTTCGTTTAGCAAACACAAAGAACAACAAGTCTTCCACCATTTATGGGACAGATTCCTACGTGGTCTCCCTAACTTCCAAGTGAGTGTGGCATTGCTTTGGGCTGCCCTGCTTTGGCTCAGTCTCACACCAGTGTGGGAGGTGCCAGTGTCCCTTTGCTGTCACTGACTTGTCAAGGCAGTAACACACTCTGCTCTCCAGAAGGAATTGCTTCCTAAAATCTGGTACCTGGCTGTGCCACATGGGCAGTCTGGTTGTTCTYCAAACACAGGTGAGGAKGAGAGTCTCCATRAGCTCACTTACATACACTGAGGTATTTGTGACTTTATAAGGATTGCATTTGTAAGCTTCATCTAACTAATAACTAACATTAATCATGTTTCAGGGCTAAAAAAAGTGAGAACGTTCTGCCAGATAAAACTTTTTGACAAAACTGTGATTAGGAAAATAACCATAAAGTGCAATTAAAAAGTATTTTCATTAATGAGATTTCATTTTAACTACTTTAGTATGCTTCACCTAAAAACTGAGATGTGTCATGGTCCCAGGAGTGGAATTTTCACTAAGTGCTGTCATTCTGGTGACAGATACAAGATTGCTGGATTGTTACAGTGTCCACAGAATTCCTATTCTGTTCTTGAATCTCCTAATAGTCAGGAAAAAGTGTTTCTCTGAGTTCATGATCTTTGGCCTGTTTCTTCATCTTTGCTCTCTTCTCCCTGCTTATGTCCAGAAGTACAAGACATCAATGCTATTAGGCCTGGAGTTTTTCCCCAGGTGTTTTTTGCCCACATTGTGTTTCTGTTGGGGATTCCCAGTATCATCGTGTCCAGCCTCACTTCTGGAACAGTTCCAGTGCAAGGGCTGTTTGATGCACATTGCTGTAAGCACGTGTGAGCAGAGCCATCGTTCCACTGAAGGTCACTTAGCCTCTGGGTTTTAGYAATACAGAAAGTTGTTTATTGAGATTTTATGTGATGAAGATACATAACTGGTCACTCTCCTTTCCACTCTGGGTCCTTGTGTCTGCTTTCATTTTACAGACATTGGCACTCGGTAATTTTCTTGTCTTTGGGGAAGGTTCCTTTGGTGAGGAGCATCAGCCATGACCCTGGGAGTGGCTGCTCTGGGCAGGGATGTGAGTGTAAAGGTGCAGGTTTTGCTGTAACAGTGCCCCATCCTGTGTGTTTTCCTGCAGTGTCTCAGGGAGGGGAATCCTGTCTGGCCACGCAGATGGAACCATCGTGCGCTTCTTCTTTGATGATGAGGGGTCAGGGGAATCACAGGTACCAAAGATCCTTCTTCAGTGAGCAGAATTCCTSTTTGCTCTGCAAAGGGATTGGGCTSTGGAGGGAGTCTGGAGAGGAGCTGCAGGCTGTGCTTGCTAGCAAAGGTTTTGGGAAGCATCAGTGGAGGCAGAGCAGTGACTGGATGCTTTGTAACACACTCAGGGCTGTGGTAAGGGGGGAATTCACATTTTTGTGTGTGAGGCGGTTCTGGAAAGATCTGATGTTCAAGTGTCCAGAGGTAGGGTTCCATGGAGTGGCTGCTGTTGTCTCCACACTGAGCAGTGTGTAGTTCTCACAGTTAATGTTGAATCTCAGGCTCACTTTTTGTCCTTGGACACCCAGCATTTCTCCTGAGCCTCCTGCTCCTCTGTGCCTGGAGTCTCTCTGTGCTTCAGGCTGTGGTGAGGGGGATGCTGTTCTCAGATCTTTTGTCTCCAGCTGGAGCAGTTTGAGATGGCTGCTCTCTGCCATGGTATCATGAAGGTCCATCTATACTCTGCTGTGCTGGGAGTTCCAGCTCAATCCAGTTAATGGTATCAGTCTTATAACTGCCATTAGAATTCTTCTTCCACAGTTAAATGAATGTAGTAGTTGATGCAGCTCTCAGTTCTGGTTTCTGTCTTCCTACAGACCAGGCAGGCAGCCAGAGCTGCCCCCATGAACTGGGCTTTGCAGAAGGTGCCATACTGGTCCCACTGGGACAGCTGAGGCCATTCCTGTGTTCAGGGTGTTCTTGTCTGTTGTAGGGGAAGCTGGCAGTGCATCCCTGCCCTCCTTATGCCCTGGCCTGGGCTTCCAACAGCATTGTGGCTGCAGGCTGTGACAAGAAGATTGTGGCTTATGGGAAGGAAGGCAGCGTGATCCAAACCTTTGACTACAGCAGGGACCCGTCCGAGAAGGAATTCACCACAGCAGCCACCAGCCCCAGTGGCCAGTCCATTGTTATTGGCAGCTATGACAGGTACCTGGTACCTGATGGAGGTGCCCCTTTACAGTCCTGTCCTTGTCAGCCATGCACAGTTTCCAGTGTCACTGCTCTCTAATGTCACTGCTCTCTAATGTCACTGCTCTCTAACGTCACTGCTCTCTCCTGTCTCAGGCTGCGCGTTCTGAACTGGAGCCCACGCCGCGGGGCCTGGGAGGAAGGCAAGGCCAAGGACATAGCTCACCTGTACACCATCACTGCCCTGGCCTGGAAGAGGGATGGCTCCCGGGTCTGTGTGGTCTGTACCCTCAGGAGGAGCCCTGAGCCCCCAGGCCCCACACCTGGGGCTGTTTGTGCGTGGGAGCAAGGGGGTGTGCTCAGGGGAGGGCTCTGAGCATGGCCATACAGATGTGTCACATCTGTGCACACCAGGGTGCACTGCAGGTGCTGAGGCTCAGGCCCCACACCTGGGGAGTGTTTGTGCATGGGAGCAAGGGGGCTGTGCTCAGGGGAGGGCTCTGAGCATGGCCATACAGATGTGTCACATCTGTACACACCAGGGGTGCACTGCAGGTGCTGAGGCCCAGACCTCACGCTCAGGAGCTGCTGCAGTCAGGTGTGCAACAAGCAGGTGTACAACAATCAGGTGTACAACAAGCAGGTGTACAACAAGCAGGTGTACAACAATCAGGTGTACAAGTGTGGAGCTGTAAAACCTTGTGGCTGTTGCTGTGAGGGCTCCCTGGCTGCAGCAGCCCCTCTCTTTTCTCAGAAGCATGGTGAGGCCAGCACAGCTGCTCCACAGCTGTCTCAGGAGCATTCTTTCCTCTGGGCACCCATGAGGAGCAGTACACAAACCAGCCTGCTGATTACACTCTGTGTTTCTGTGCTGTGTTTKCAGTTCAGTGTTCTGTTTCTTCAATCTTCAGCCATCAAGCCTTAATCTGCCTTTCTCTAAAGTCAGATAATTCTTTAAATCTCTTTATCTTTCTGCATATTTTCTGTAGTAAGCTGACTAACTCAAAACACTTAAATTATTTATGRAAGATGTTATCTACAACTTTTCTTTAATAGTTTTTGTATATTTTTGTGTTGAACAATCAAGAATCCTTGAAAAATTTTCAGACCAAGAATTACTGAACATGKGAACAAATATTTTCAGAGGAGAAGGGGAAGGGGCTAAGGAATAGGAGATCAGTGGAAAGAATGGGGATGTTATAAAGAAAGAAATAAAAGTGAAAGGATTCTTCTYGAAGGGAGGAGAGATTAGGAGGCTGGGAGAGGGAGAAGTGGGAAACTGAGAAGAAGAATGGAAAAGATGAGGATAAAGGTAGTTTGTAACCCTGTCTCCTCCTGTCCCAGATTCATGCCAGCACTTGGTAATCTCTGTTTTTCTGAGAAGGGCTCAATCTTTCTGTTGTCTAAAGAAAGTCAGAATAGGGCTGGTYCTCCTGCATGTGGCTGCTTGGACCTTGTTTTCCGGAGCAGCTGGGACCCCTGTGTGTGTGTCCTCATGGCAGCAGGGTGTGGAATGCCCCTCCTGCCAGGGTTCACTGCCCACGTGTGTTTGTGTCCCCAGGGTACCCTGTGTGGAGGGGTTGAGCAGTTTGACTGCTGCCTTCGCAAAACCATCTACAAAAACAAATTTGAAATGACATATGTGGGACCAAGCCAGGTAAGAGGACATCTAATGAGGCATGAAATTCCTGGTGGAAATGGGATGTTTGCCAGAGTTAGACATGGCTGAGTTCTGCACCTGTGGTTTGTTCATACCAACTTGTTGAGAAAGGCACAGGGGATCAGGGCCAGGGCCAGGGCTCAGGCTGGGTGGGAATTGGCCAGGATAAAAGATCATGGAGTTAATTTTCTACCTTGKGAATTCCTGGGAGGTACCTCCATGTCAAGGCAGACTTGTGRAGTGATTTCATTTCAGCCAGATTGMYYTTGTTGAGGGTGTGGCACTGAGGRTGAGCTGGCAGCCTGGGCTGTTGGTCAGGGGGAGGATACAGSACTCAGGAAAGGGCTGGGGGCCTGAGTCTCCAGTGAGCCAGGAACTTGCACATGGCAGAAGTAAGAATTCTGCACTCTGCTACAGCTGTCAGCCCATGCAAAAGGAAGGGTTTTTTAAAAAAGGCAGAGGGAAATGATGTGAGGGGATATCTGAATGTCCCAGTATCATCTGCTGCCTCATCTTCCACAGGGGAAGAAGTCTGTGCTCTGCTCTGTTCCTCTGTGCATGGCCTCAGACTGCTGTTTGTCACTCTCTCTAGGTCATTGTGAAGAACCTCTCAACAGGARCTCGAGTTGTGCTGAAATCCCAGTATGGTTATGAGATTGATGAGGTGAAGATCTTGGGCAAGGACAGGTACCTGGTGGCCCACACCTCAGACACCTTACTGCTGGGAGATGTCAGCTCCAACAAGCTCAGTGAGGTACTGGAGAAYCTCTGCCATTTCTGGAGTGCCAAATGTTTCACTTCATCACTCAGAGGGTAGGATTTCTGCATGGGAACAATACCTCTGTTCTCAAAGAATCACAGAATAATTCAGGTTGGAAGGGGCTTGGGAAGTCTCTTATCAAACTTACTGCCCAGAGGAAGGTCAATATTAAATTCAGATGTTCTTGCTCAGGTCTCACATTTTTTCTAGTCCTCTGTTCCAATGTTTTACTGTACTCATGGAGGAAAGCCTTTTTCCTAAGTGTTCTTGGTATTTTGACTGCTGTTTCATGACCACTTTTCATCCTTTCACTCTGCACCTGCCAAAAAAGAAGCCTGGCATCACTGTATTAGAGGTTTCCTAAGCCTTCCCTTCTCCAGGCCGAAGGAGCCAAATTCCTTCAGCCTCTCTTGCCTGTGTAAGTGCTTCACTCCCACCCATCTTGATGGCAGTGTGCTGAGCTTGCTCCAGTTCCAGTCTTTCTTGTACTTGGGGGCCCAAATCTGGATGATTTACACATGAACATTCCAGATGTGAATGCACAAATCTTAGTGTACTTAAAAGAAACACATTTAAAAATGGTCAGAGACAGTTCATGACTGCCTGCCATGGCTTGGTACCATTTCTGTACCAGACAATTCACACAATTGCMCATCCCTGAGCCTCTCAGTGCTCTGGGTGCTGAGCCTGGAGAAGGGGAGCAGTGGGCTCATGTCTGATAAAAGCATTACATTGGACATTTTGCTTTGTTCACAAAGGTGTCACATGCCTTTAATCAGACTGGTGGGGAGCCATTCAGTCTCTCTTGAGCAGGAGCTCTGACTGGAGATTGGCACTGGAGAATGCTGATTCTTGGTAATATAACTGAGAATTTGGCCAGARTGAAGCTCCCAGGTTTCTCTGCATCTTACTGGACAGTTTTCCTTTTGACTGCACAGCTGTAACACTGGGACAGTGTTAATGCTCAGAAAGAACAAGGCTGTGAGATGKGCATTTGCTCTCTTGCTGTCTCACTGGAGTTCCTTTGRAKCAGTAAGTTGGAGTTCTTACTYCATGAGGGAGGAGRAYTGCTGCAGCCTTGGCTTTCAGCTTTCTGCTTCTCTGGCCACGTGTCTGTTGTTACCACAGGATATTATTATTACCCAGTGCTCTACTCAAATTTCCAATCAGTTGTTCCCCACTGGCACTTTGCTCATCAGCCATTGCTGATTATGTATTTAGTATGACCCTAAAAACAAGGATTTCAGCTCCATGTGGTGAGGAGATTCTGCTGCCAGCAGTAGTAGCAGTGATCCTGTGTCTGTGATTAACAAAGGAGCTGTTTGGGTGCTTTTTGTACTAAAGCTGGTCTGGGGAAGGTGGAGAAGGGCCTGTGAAGGACAGGACAGGAGAGAAGGAGTACCTTGGTCACCTAAAGGCCTCTTGTTTAGAAGGCAGTAATGTATATATAAAGAGTATATATACATTACTTATATAGTATATAACTATACAAAGACTGCTGGAGTCTGGAGCTGAGTCTAAGGAAAGGAGAGGAACCTGTGGGATTTGTCAACTGGGAATGACTGAAAAACAGTGTTGGCAGTTAAAGTGATGGAACACAATCCCTTGTGCAGTTCTGGAGCTGAGGGCTGGCAGTGGAGCCCATCACCTGCAGACTGTGCTGCTGTCAGCTCAGCCTGTGCCATTGCTTTGCAGGTGGCCTGGCAGGGRTCTGGGGGGAATGAGAAGTTCTACTTCGACAATGAGAACGTGAGTAGGATGGGGCAGGATGCTCCCCATGACTGTGTGTGAAGCTGTGTGCCACAGCAGCAAAAGGGTCACCTGTGTTTCTGGGAAAGCCTCAGCTGTTTCTCAGCAGTTTCCTGGATTTAACCTCTTCACACAAATCCCTCTCTGCTTCTTCCCTGTACTTGCCTTTTCCACATGCCAGCTACAGAACAAACTCAGTGTGTGGWCTGATAAGTTCTGTAAGTCATAAGGAGAGAGAAGCAATGAAAGAACAATGGCCAGAGAGGGTGTTAGAGGTACAGAATACAGCTGTCATGGGGAGAGCTTGGCTCCTGCAGGACTGATAGACCCACAATTAAAATCCCCAGCCGTGAGGAAAAGCTGTCAGTCACAACAAGGAGACAAGAACAGCTCCGTAGTCATCCCAGAGTATTGAATTCAGATTTGTGTGCAGCAGAGTTCTTTCCTGTASCCCTCACTGGCAGGTGTGAGTGTTTCTGTCCTTTAAAGGTGTGTTCCCCTCTCACCCTCAGGTGTGCATGATTTTTAATGCTGGRGAGCTGACCCTGGTGGAGTATGGGAGCAGTGACATCCTGGGCTCTGTGCGCACGGAGTTCATGAACCCTCACCTGGTCAGGTAATGGCTGCTTCTGCCTCTGGAACCAGCACAGGCTTCAGGACACTGAGCTCAGAGAAACTCTGCAAGTGCAGAATGCAGCCCCCACACACCCACTTCTCTCAGTGAGCAGTGATGGGTTTAATTGCCAGGTTCCTGCCTGTGAAGTTTTGGGAGCAGAGGAGCCTCTTTTCCTGATCGTGGTGCAGCCTGCCATGGCTGGTGCTGCAGAGCTGCCTCCTGTGCCTGTYCTTGTACCAGAGCCATCAGGGACTCAGCTGCCAGCAGCACCTCCTCTGTCCCTCTGAAGTTCTGTGTCCCATGTTCTGATTGAGGAGAAGGGAGGGTCCTGGAGGATCAGAGCAAATACCTGATGTGTTAYTGGGGACCCCTGCTCAGAGGGGTGGTTTCTGGGGGAAGCCATGGATCAGAAAGGTTTGTTCTCACTTGAGGCAGCTATAGGTACTGCCAGAGGCTCCAAGTGGTCAGGGAAACTGCAGGGAAGTCAGGAGGGGCTGTGTGATTGAAATGTGGATTTTGAGGGCACTGAAGTGACAGTCACTCCCTTCAAATCTCAGTGTCCGCATCAACGAGAGACAGCAGCGAGGTGTGGATGAGAACAAGAGGCTGGCTTACCTGATAGACATCAAAACTATAGCAACAGGTGACTGACTGCAACCCTCCCTCCTTCCCCTGCTTGTGTTCTGCCAGCCTTCCTTGTTCCTTTTCATTTTTTGTGCCAGGCAGCACATCCCTGAAGGTCCCTACCAAGCAGCAGACCCTTGGCGTTCCCCTTTGCATTCCCTCTGCTGGCAGCAATCCTTGCAGCCCAGGCTGTGCTCCTGGCAGSATGCTGCCTGTCCAGGACACAGCCATGGTGTCTGTGACTGTCCTGGGCCCACACTCTGAGCTGTGCATGCTCACAGACAGTGGGGCAGAGCTGCTGCTGCTCAGAAGGCACCAAAATAAAATGTCACTGCTGTTTGGTGTTCATGTCACAGGGTTCTCTGAGGGTCAGGCCCTSAACAGGTCCCAGGCATCTGATTGCCCTGGCAGAGCTTTGAATGTTGAGCACTTTGAGGTGCAGCAGGCACTTACCCTGTTTGCTTTCTTCCATGCCCAGTGGACCTTGTTGGAGGCTACAACACTGGCACCATCAGCCACGACAGCAGGATCGACTGGCTGGAGCTGAAYGAGACAGGCCACAAGCTGCTCTTCAGGGACAAGAAGATGAGGGTGAGCCATGGGGCAGGATGGAGTGTGTGGGGAGAGGCAGAGACATGCCTGAATGGAGGGAGGTGAGAAACACGTCTGAAATACTCCTGGCTTTTTGTGCACTGCTCCTTTGGGGAAGATTAACTGTGTCCAGATTGCATGAGCTGGCAGTGTTGCATTYTTGAGTCATAGCTAATGCTGAACTGAGTTCCTAGATATCCTGATTAATTTCATCACAGCTGAAAATGAAAATCATGGGTTCTTCTGCAGTACAAATGTCTGTGGTATTCAAAAAGTCATGTCAGCCAGGTGAGGCCCCAGTGACTGGARAAGGGAAAACACTGTGCCCATCTTTAGAGAGAACAGGGAAGAGGRCCCTGGGAATTACTGATGTGGTAGCCTTGCCTCTGGGCTTGGGAGATCGTGGGACACATACCCTGAGGCAGCTGGGGAATGGCAAGGTGATCCAGGACAGCCAGGGGAGGTAATTTGGGACAGGCAGCATGGCTTCACCTGCAGGGAGTGCTGCCTGACCAGCCCTGGCCTTCTCTGAGGSAGTGTTCCATCAGTGAGCMAGGGARGGGCTGTGGCTGTCRTTTAYTGGGATGTCTGCAGAGCCTTTCACACAGCCCCCCACAACACCCTKCCCTCTGAACTGGAGAGAGGTGGGTTTGATGGTGGGCTGTTTGCTGGGTGAGGAACTGGGAACATTCCCATCCAGAGGGAAGTGGTGACAGGCTCAGAGTCCTGGTGCACGTCAGTGAGCAGTAATTCCCTCAGGGCTCTGGGACAGAGGGATGGATTTCACATTTGCATTGTGATACAGATACACCCTGAGCAGGTGTGCAGTGACACCAGGCTGAGGGTGCAGTGACACATCTGAGGGACAGGGCCATCCACAGGAACCTGGACAGGCTCCAGGGCTGTGCCCATGGCAATCTCATGGGATGAACAAGGCCAAGCAGAAGCTGTACTGAGCCAGTCCCACCGTGAGGGCAGTAGGGCAGGGTGGGTTCTGTGCTCTGCCCTGTTGGGTCAGACCCCATGTGCTGGGCTGCTCCCAGCTGCAGGSTCCCAGCACAGGGAGCTGCTGGAGCAGGYCCAGAGGRGGCCTGGAACACCCATTCTGTGAGGAAAGGCTGAAAGAATTGGCATTGKTCATCCTGGAGAAGAGAGGGCTCCAGGGAGACTTCCAGTGCCTAAAGGGCCCCCTAAAGAGCTGGAGAGAGGCTTTGGAAAAGAGCCTGGAGTGAAAGGATCAGAGGGAATGGCTTCCCACTGCCRGARGGCAGGGTTACATGGCATAGTGGGGAGAAGTTTGTGTTCTACAAACAACTGACCTATCACCTTTTTGGCAGTAGTCATTGCAATCAGACTGTGCCTGGGATGGACAGTTCAGCCCAAAACTGCAGAGGAAGGCTCTTCTTGGTCCCTTGGTTTGTTYCCATGAAGGACTTAAGAGCCCATTTTCCTGTTCCAGCCCTGCAGCTGAGAGGGAACTGGAGTAGCACGAGGAATATTCTGGTTTATGCATGTCTGTGCCAAGCTGTAAGGGAGGCAGGAGCATGTGGCTTCAAATGCTGCAAGGGTTTAAAAAGGTCTTGCAGCAATGTGTAAATGAGTATGAGATTTTAGGATGTGTGTCTGGACAAAGTCTGTTTCCTGATGGGAAGTGKGTGTTTCCAAGGTGCTGCTCAGCTSTYCCTGCCATGTTTGTGTGAGGCAGCTGAGCCTGTTCTCCTGTCCCCTGCAGCTGCAGCTCTATGACATTGAGAGCAGCACCAAGACAACCATCCTGAACTACTGCTCCTACGTGCAGTGGGTGCCAGGCAGTGACGTGGTGGTTGCTCAGAACAGGAACAGCCTCTGCATCTGGTACAACATCGATGCTCCTGAGAGAGTCACCATGTTTCCTCTGAGGGTAAAGCTCTGCAGACTTCCCTTGCCTCCTGCAGGTTCTTTTCCTTCTTCCTCATGTGTGTGGGAGTAGCAGGGGTGGTGAGGCAGAAGGGAGACAGAAGGGAGCTGTTTCTTATGGGCAAAACATGAGCTCCTTTGTCAGCTCTGTGGCAGACATTTCTGGCAGAGGATGGAGCAAGGAGCTGCTCCATGCCTCAGTCTGCTCAGTGCTGGCTCATTCAGAGGAGCTGTGGCTGGCAGAGCTGCTCTCACAGCCCTGAAACCCCACACCCCTGAGGTGAACAGGGGAGCAHTGACAGCTCATCCTCTTTGCAGGGGGATATCGTAGGCTTGGAAAGGAATGATGGCAAGACTGAGGTGATAGTGTCTGAAGGGGTGAACACTGTGTCCTACACCCTGGATGAAGGCCTCATAGAGTTTGGAACTGCAGTTGATGATGGGGATTATCACAGGTGAGTGCTGGATGTGCAGGTAGCTCATATCCCATGGCAGACACCTGGGGATCAATGATCCATGAACAGCAGCAGCACAGCTTTCCAGAGCTGAACCTCAGCCTCTCAGCCTGCTGGTGGTGCCAGGCCTGGCTCCAATGAACATCAGAGCCCTTCAGGAGAGACTTTTCAGCTCTTGCCTCCTTGCAGCTCTGTGGTTTCAAGCTCAGGGAGGGAGTGGCCAGTCTGGTCCCACAGACAGCAGCAGGGCTTTGCTGAGGGCAGCTGTCAGGTCATTGCAGTGGATAAGAGTGGTGCTGCCCTCCAGGGATGGTAGCAGTGTTCTGGAAACATCCAGGAGCTGTGCAGAGTGAAACTTGACTGCCTGGAGTGGTCATGGCCACCTGGGTACTGCTGACASCCTTAGAGGCTTTTGGAAGTGACCAGGGCAGAAAACTGCMCRTGTTCATAGCTCTGTTGTGTCTCAGAGGCTTCCTCAACAGGGACAGACAGAACAGACAGAGCTCCTTAGATTTGTCCCACACTGCTGCAGCCTTCTGCTGCCCTGTAAGTGCCTTAGCCCAGGTGGGGATAACCCAGCCCTGAGATTTCCTGTGCTCTGTGCTCACTGCCCTGTCCAGAGCTGGGCACACCCAGCTGCCTTTGTGCCACTCTGCTTAGGGAGCTCACAGCCTGGGATTGCCCTCTGAGAGCTCTTCTGTCACTGAAAGTCTGCTAATCTGTCTGTCTCAAGGGCTGCTGCATTTCTGGAGACCCTGGAGATGTCTGCAGAGACTGAAGCCATGTGGAAGACCCTCAGCAGRCTGGCTTTGGAGGCGAGACAGCTGCACATTGCAGAGAGGTACATCACATCTCCATGGCTTCAGCAGGCTCTTTGCTGAGTTCAGAAACCAGGGTCCAGCCAAAGATGTGGCTGTCTGTGATCTGCAGTATTCCCTGCTCTGGGGGCTTTTGTGTTCTTCATGCCAGGCCATGGCTTTGCCTTTTCACCCCAGCCAGCAGTGCCAGAACCAGACCTCTCTCTGGAGCATCAATTCTTGCTGATGGAAGCCCAGAGCTGTGTACAGCAAGGACTGAGAGAGCTGGCAGACATGAACGAGGCATTGCTGGAGCCTGGGGAGGTGGAACATGAGCCTTGGTCACATTCCTGGAGTCTCCCATGGAGCAGGGCCAGAGGGCACAGCTGGACACAGGGCAAAATCCTTCCCCAGGGCTACCCCACCTCTCCCACTGCTCAGCTGAGTCTGCTGCCCACTTTCTGATTTTCTTATCTTGGAAACAAACCCTGGTTATTGACTTCCTGCTTTGCATTTTGCAGGTGCTTTGCAGCTCTGGGAAACATGGCAAAGGCTCGATTTCTGCATGAGACCAACGTCATTGCTGACCAGGCAGCTCAGGAGCACGTAAGGCAAAGCTCTCCTTTCCTGCAGGGCAGCAGTTTCCCTTTAAACACTCACATGCACATGATCTTCTGTGTCCCTGCTCACCAGTGCCAGAACCTCCTCACGTAGGAGCTGCTGGCTCTGCCTTCCGCCCCCAGCTGCCAGCCCCCTCTCAGGGCTGGCCATTTCACACTGTCCTTGTCACTGCTGTGATCCTCAGCTGTCCTTTCTGTAGTGCCCCATGCTCCCTGCAGTGCCCTGCAGGTGCCACTCTGAGCCTGCTGGAGCCTCACAGAGCCTCCCTTGGTGCTGCAGGGTGGGGATGGCACAGAGCATTACCTGGTGCGGGCCCGCCTGGCCATGCTGGACAGGAACTACAAACTGGCTGAGATGATCTTCCTGGAGCAGGTGAGTGAGGGA
>CADDXX010001838.1:0-10158 GCA_902810485.1 Alauda arvensis
GAGGAGATGAGGATGTGGATCCAGAGGCCAGATCTGGTGCTGAGGCCAGAAGGGGGCTGGTCAAGGAGAGGCCAGGAGCAGATCCTGCTGCTGCTGCTCCACCGCTGCTCCGCCAGTGTTCCACCAACGGCCACAGGAGTAGGAGACAACGGCAGTTGCTACGGGCACAGTCCAACATTCCATGCAGAACACAAACAGGCCTGGACCTCCTTTGCCTCTTTGACTTCTGCTGCAAGTCTGCTCTGAGGACCTTACCATTGGGGCATTTCTTGTCAGTCCTCTGGATGGGGCAAAGCAGTGCAGGGACAGCTCTGGGTCTTCTTTGTGCTTCTCTGTAAGGTGCCTCCAGCTGAACATGTGCAGGAGCCTGGCTCTGTCAGAGGGCCCATACTACATTGCCTGCCCTGGAGAATCAGAAAGACTCCTGCCACTGGCTCTCCTCTGCCTCTGAGAGGAGCAAGAGCCTGCAAGTGGTTCAGTGGAGAACTGACTCCAAAGCCTTCTCTCCAAGTGGAGGCATTCATCCTGCCCCCTTTCTAAATTGTCTGCTGCCTAACAATGTCACTTGRTGTTTTCCCTCCTTYGTGGTCTCTCAYCTCAACACTCCGTCCTTGAAACCTGGAGAAACAGGGTGTTTTTCAGGGGAATTGATGGGGACAACCCACCAGCAATTCCTTAGCAAACATTTCATGCAGAATTCCTGTGTCTATCTTTCAGCTCCATGGACAAAGCTGGATGTTTGTCTCAAAAGACTGTGGAATGTCTCTAAGAGACTAACAAAATTACTTTCTCACGCTAATGGCCTTCACATTTGTTTTAATACTTAGGTCCCAGATATGGCAAAACCCATCCGGTTTTACTGCTTTCCTGCCTAATGTCAGGTAAAAGCAAATCTTGCTTCCTTCCCAGCCTGCTTGTTACACACATACGCCAGCAAACGAAGGGGGCACTATTCTCGAAAACGGTGTGCTGCAAAGCAAATACTTTGTAGGTTCTGCAAGTGTTGCCCTTGACTTGCAGAAATTCACAGCTGGAAAAGCAACAGCCTTTCATGCAGTCCAGAGCCCTGAGTTTCAGAAGGAGTGAAGTACCTCCAAGGGCTGAAGTGGCTTTTCCTCTTCTATCCTCTCCCAGACAAGCAAAATATAGATGTGAAACACTGATATTTTCTGCCTGATAAGAAASTTGGGGAAATGAGTTTCATTTCTTGCCAATCAAACCAGAGCAGGATAAATAGAAAGAAACCAAATCAGAATTTCTCTTCTCTTGCTGTTTGTGCACATWTYCCCACCTTYATTAATATGCTYTCCCAGAAATKCTCCCAGCTTTGCTGATGGCTTGGCCTTGGCCAGCAGTGGGTTCATCTCAGATTCGACTGGAACTCCCTCCACCAAGCATGGGGAAGCTTTGGCAGCTTCTCACTGAAGCCACCCCTGTAGTGCCCCACATGAAGTGTAGGAGAGGATCATCTGCTCTCTTCTCCTCTCTTCTTTGCCCTAGGGAAGTCATGAGCTGTGTCCCTGAGAGCAAGAGCCACCACAGAAAAATATCTGCAGGTCTTTTTGGTCAGAAAATGCTTAAAGAATATAAATGATCAGTGTTGACATTATCCTGTTATTTGCTAAATTGCTGAGTAAAATCAAGGCATTTTCCTCAGTGATGTAGCTCTTAGTGGACTTCCCATGTCACTTTTCCTGGCCCCATTTATGACTTATATATTGTTGTTATTATTCCAATAAAGAATTGTAAGTTAGGATTTTGTTTTTCAATTCATCACTGATATGGAGCCTAGCAGCCTYACCAAGCCCATTAGTGCAGTAATTACAATCACGTCACTGTTGTGTTMTTTAGGCATCATTTGGGGCATTTGAATATAATTTGGGGGATTGCATGGAATCCTTATATTAAGGACTGCTAAGTGAAACTTGCAGACTGCTGATCTATTAAAATACCTGAGGAACTGCCACCCACCTTGTTTGCTGGCATGCAAGGGTSCAGCTGACACCAGCAGGGAGACAGAGATCACCAGGGCAGCTATGATTCCAACCTCAACAGGCAGTCAGGGTTTGTGGGGCTGTTTTTTGTATCCCTCTGTCTCCAGTGACAGYTCCTGAGTGTTCATGCTTCTCATGCCATGCACCATAACGCAATAAAGGGGACAAGGGGGGATCATCGGGCATCCAAGGACTTCAAAGTCCTTTGCAAACAATTCTTACATCTTTAGAAATGGTTTCCTTGGTACATCAAATAAAAATGGTAATGATRCTAGAAGCAACTACACCAAATTTCTCTGAGCACACTAATTCAGAGAGATCAGAGCAGGAAWMCTTAGTGTTCCAATTCCTTGTCTTTGTTTTCAAAAAACTGAGCTTGCTCTTAGCCAGAACTATTTTTCACTCCTATTCCACAGCTCAAAGCTAGGAACAAAATCCAGAAACAGTACATTATATGGAAGAAAAAGTCCATTATATGGACATTTGTTATACTTACCACATTTTTAATTAGAAAGCCATTTTGGGGAGTTGTGTGGGGACAAAGAATAAGGTGGAGGGATTTACCTGCTGGAAGGAGCAATTAGATTTCTTTCTATTTCTATGACTTTATGTTCCTCATATAATATACATAATAAATTTGGGAAGGATTATAGAATATARGTTTCTTTCAGCAATAAGCAAATGCATTAAAACACTCTAAGTCACATAGAGTGTTGTTTAAAAGAGTCAAGAATGGCAGATGACTTCCAAACTGTATAGGTAACAGATRTTTTGGCAGTAATGTTACAAAGGAGGACCTATTTCAATGGAATGGCAATTGCTTACTCTTTTGTAAATGTGAAAATGTTAGTTACCAAGTGAAAATTCATGGTGAAATCTTTAAATGTTTACAGGACTTTAGTTCTCTTCTTCTCAATCTCTGTTAATACACAGAATCTTGAGTAACTCTATAAAAATRAGTAAACAATTCCTAAATGTTCATTTGTAAGTTAATAGACAAAACAGACCAAGTGAAACAATGCTGTGGTARGACCAACCAGGACAACGCTGCCACAGAATTCCTGGAGGAAACACTTCTTCGGAAACACTTCTTCAGAAACACTGATGGAATGGAATTTACTGACCTCAATACTGCAATGTAGCTGTGTCCAAAATATTCTGTTTATTTGCTCGCCAATTCTTGCAAGCATAAACAACCTCTAGAATTTCAAAGCACAAGTGGCAGTCTATAGCACATTGGGCAATATACAATTAACCAATCTAAATACAGTGCACGGAAACATACACGTTCACATGCACAGAGGGAAGAAGAGGAGAAAGATGTTTTCACTCAGGTTCAAATTAAACATTGCTCAAGTCCTAAAACAAGAGTAAGTATTTACCTATTGCAGACAGCCTTGGGAAACATGGTATTTTGAACAGATGTATTCAAAGATAACTCTCTGTGAGAGGAGCTTTTAAAAACAGTCACTTCTAAGAAGTTTATCCAAGCAGTCARCCATTAGAAAGCAAGCTGATAAAACTATTTACCTTATGACATGTCATGCAGAAATCGGCAGCTWTCAAAGGCAATGGGAATTGTTTTGCYCTGTGTTATTTCAATGCTACGTTTTAAAAGGCGAAATTCACAGTCTTTAGCTTTATGGAGTATGGATTGCAAATATGAACCAACAGCAAAAAATTAAAATGAGCTAATGCAGATCACAACCATGAYGTTAAAATGAATCCAGCTACACAAATTCAGTAGTACCTGTTTCATGGAACATTTTAATTTTTATAAAATTCACCAGTACTGTTATCCCATATGTCAATGCAAAAGGTAAGATTACACAGCCCCCACTTTATACAGGACATATTGGAGAAGGGAGAGCTCATGTAGTGCTGTAAAACTGAAGTGGAAATGAATTGGCAAGAGCATTCTGGGAAGAGATGCACAATGAAAAATGGATTAGTCAGGGAAAGGTTGTCACAGTCAATGAGAYATGAAATGATGAAAGCCCTGCTGAGGGTTGTAGGCTGTTGGGSTGGATAAGAAAGGGGGCCACTATGACTGTGTATTTCTAACATTTTGACTTCACTTTATGTTTCATTGCAAATGCTTGACAGAATCATTACTAAGCTTATCTTTTGGATGAGACATCTAAGCGAAGCTGCATTGCTTTTTCACATTTCCCAGATAGTTAGTAAGAGGATGGAGTATTTTTGTTGTATTTCTCACATTAATTTTCATCTGAATTGAATACCAAAGATATGATTTTGCTGTCTGCATTTTCTCAGCCTTTCTGTGATGCTCTAATAGAAGTCCTTTCACAAAAATAGGAGGAATGCTATTTGGTTGCTAAATAAAACTGCAAATGTTAAGTGCATCTCACAACATGTGGGCATGAACAGAAAGTCTACAGCATTCTCAATCTGTTATTATGAATATTGCAAATCAAAGAATAAATGCTTTACAATGAAATAACCCTCTGGAAAAGAAATTCCACAACATTAGTATTCTTGGTTCCAAATTCTGCATTTTGTGTTCTGTATTACTTCTGTGTTCTTTATTCTTCATAGTTTCACTGATTTTAAAGATGGGTTTTCTTCTGAGCGACACCACATGAAGAAATGAACAATTTTGAGTTACAGTCCTGGTTTGTATCAAAAAATATTAAGTCCTTTGAGTCTAAGATTAGACTTCTCTATACTTTTTCTGAGAGATGTTGAACAGGCTGGTACCATGTTCCAAAGTGAGTTTCTTTCCACCAACCAGATCACACAGCTTCGGGTGACTGATTTTTTAATTAAGCTTCATAAAAGTGGCATCTCATGTRTGAAACACCTACCAGAGGCTAACATTAAAAAAAATGGAAAATTAGGGCTTTCCAGGCARATGTGTTTTGAGAACAAAAACCATTTTGTGACTATTTCGACTATGCTGGTACTCCCAAAATCTTGATAAGCTAAGACATTCATAATACACAGTAGAGAAAAAAATCCAACCTTAATTTCTGCTAAAATTTCTTTGACACTTGTCAAAGAAAGTTATTTAGCAGTTTGTAATACCTGGTTATGAGCTGTACTCCAGCACTTTCAGTGGTTTGAGAAGTTTAGTTATTTCAGTGTTCTACTCTAGATGCATAAGCCCTTAATTCATAAGTGATTTACTATAAGAGAGATCAAATTTTCTAAGGGGAAAACTGGTGTTGCATTGTTTCCCAGTATTTTAGTAGTACACACATACTTCTAAATGGTTTTTATTCTAGGAGAACACAAGCTGGAGCAGAGCACTCTGCATGTACTACAGCTATACCACACAGAAAGAATAGTACCCTATGATATTTGAAATAATTTGGCAAGCCAGTTTCATAGATCTGCACTAAGTATATACTCTATCTATACCTCCTTATCCACATAAATGCTGACAGTATTATCTATATCATCTTTATGGAAACAAGAATATCTTTGGCAAAACATTCACTCGGCCCGTGCCCACTCTTTTTCATCATGGACCTGCATGTTTTCTCTCCAACACTTCAGATCTCTGTTTACTAAATGCTGATTCACCATTTACAGTTTCTAGGTTATTCTGAGCTTTGAATTCTTAAGTATGGGATAGAACTTGGAGCACATTTGCACTCTGGTATTTCACAGGGAATGGTGATTCCACTTGAGTGTGCTTAAGAACAGCAGCTCAGCATTGGTGCCATGACCTTTAATGTCAAGCACTTTGGGGAAGTTCTGGATTTCTTTACCTATTCTTTTCAGATCATGTTAAAGTTTATCACCATATAAAGACATTTTTGGTGTCCTTTTAAATTTTTTTATCATGGACATAAAAGGCTGTGTGGTTTATAAAGGTCATGGGTTCGAATGGAGATGAATGGGCATCCTTAGCTAATGCTGCAATTTAATGTAAACAGCAKCTTTCAGTTCTAGAGAAAAAGCATTCATTTATTTATTTTAAATGGGGCAGAAAGAAAATCTTAATAAGAAAATCCTCATTATTTGCATGGGGTTTTTAGCATGTAACCTCCTGAAGAACTTTAARCTTCTGAGCTAATRATGGAGTTTTGCTTTCCTTCTATGCAATGCTTCTGAGAGAAGTTTCTTTTCAAATGTAGAAAAGGTCTGGAGAGTTTTTCCCCACTTTTGATATGCTTCCAGTGATGCTTGTATCAACCACTGAACAAACTAACTTTTGGTAATTTAAYCTTTTGAAAGCTTTTAATTAAAACATTGTTGTAAAGAACAGATCAGGGTCACAGTAAAACAACTCATCGTGTTCCTGTGTTCTGTTTCTCTCCAGCAACGAAATGTAGTGATATACCTGTGTTGTTTGCTATCTCCCATGCCTATTTTTAAAAACTAATCTCTTCTAATAGAGAGTGCAAAATTGAATCAATGTTGCAATCCTTTCCTCTAGAGATCTGTGACGCTTTAAAGGAACAATACCTTTAGTCTTAATAGTGTCATCTGAGTGACTGTTACTGAGAGAGCAAWTCCTGCATTTTTAACATTAAATAAATTCCTTTTCTAATTGACTTTGAACCTGAGTAGACACAAGTTTCTCARACAGTTGATGTTTCTTTTTCTTCAGAGACAGCCTAATCTTCATGCTGAAATCTGTCATTTTTCAAACCCATAATTAGCCCCTTCTGAAAAGTAGCCTCTGAAATGAACAAGTAGGGTTTTTTTAGTTCACCCAAAATGCTTTTTCTTTTAAGGATCTGATTTACAACCTGTGATGTATGTCAAGGGGTAAATTCAGAGGGACAAGTACTTTATTTTTTTTAAAGGAAGCTTTCTTATAGAAGCCCTTGAGCAAGAAATTTCTTCCATTTCAAACTATGCGGAGTTTACAGYTGTGTGCATGAAGAGCTATCGGAAACCTCCAGAGCTATTTTCTGTGTCCATTCCCAGTGCTTGCTCAGTGCCTGCACACCTTTAGAGTATGCAAGAAARATATAATTGATTTTTCAAAAGTCAGCTGTTAAATGAATGTGTGTTGGGGGTTGGATGCTCGCCAAATGCCAGTGCCCCCAAAAAAATCATTCACTCATTCTCCTCTGCTATAGTTAAGCAGAGAAGGGGGAAGGAAAACACTTGAATCATATTCATGACTTCAGGGAAGGATTGGGAAGAAACACTTTCAGGGCAAAAAGGGCTCAAAACTTAAAAGATATTAAGAATATTTAGAAACAGAATTAAAAGAAGATAATGAGAACTAAACCAAACCTTTAGAACCTTTTCCCAGTCCTTCTTTCTTTCCCACTGACAGYACAGGGAGACAAACCATGGGATTTTTAGTCAGTGTGTTACTTCTAAAGAKCTTTCTTCAGTTCACTTAGGGAGAGGAGKCTCCTTTGCTATGCCATGGCGTCTCTCCCAGGCACAGGAGAGAAAGTTCTCTGTGAGCTTTATCAACTTGATACTAATTTTCATGAGTAGCAGTTCTGCCCGAAAAACRGCTGGAATGCGAGTCCCTCCCATAGGTGAAAACAATCTTCCTACAACTAGTTTTTCCCATGGGTCATTTAGTTCATGGGGTTTTGTTTCTAAGAATGAGCTGTTCTAGTCTGAAAGCAAGGGTGTTCTTTTTTCTGTCTCTGGAAGCAAGAGTTCTCTCTCTCTCTGTTTAAGCCTCTCACCTGATCACAGCTTCTCAGCATCCCTAGTTGTTTCACATTGACTAATTCTGCTTTCCCAGCTAATGCAACAATTTGTGTAGTGGTTCTAGTGTCTTTTCTGCTTTGAGTTAAGACGAGGAGAAAACAAARCAAAACAGGYTYTAACTTCAAAGATCGAGTTTTATTCACACTATAGGATATTCATCCTAAAAGAAAAAAGAATCAAAATTAAAATTTCAAMATACTTCCCCCTCCCCCACCAGCTTCTTTTCTTTATCACACACAGTGTGTAAAGACAAAACTTGGAACTCAAGGGCAGTACCACTTATAAAATAAGCTTTCATCAGTCCTCTTAGAGAGAGAAGTCTYTTCTGGTTATGGTTCCAGCATGAGCACCTTTTCCACATGGGCTGCAGGTGCATTCTGCATGCCCCCATGCACTTCATGAATGATAGGGAAACTGTTTGTTGTATTACAGTCCTCACCATGGCTTGCAGAAGAATCTCAGCTCTGGCGCTCAGAGCACCTCCTCCTCCCCCTTCCTCCTTTGCACTGACCTTAGTGTTGCCCTGTCATTCTCCTCATGTTGTCTTCACCTTCTCCTTTTCTCTGACTGTGCTGGTTTTGCGCAGAAGTGATTTTTCTAAGAYGAGCTGTGTCAACAAGGGATTAGCTTTGGATACTGACAACGTCTGGAACCAATGAAAAAGCTAGATACGCCTCTGTGGACACACAGGGTAAAATCAGAGGAACCCCGGGAAAAGTTCTCTGTTTGTCCAGCCTGGGAAGAGCAACTGGCCCTGGCCCTGGCAGAGCCTGGTGGGGCCCTGCCAGGGCCAAGCCCGGTGATCACCAGGCAGGGGGAGGGGAGGAGACAATGCCCTGTCCTGGCCGGATCGGTCCGAGGGGCTGCTAACATGCTGCCACTAAAGCTGCCCGCCATGGTGGCCACGAGAGGCCTGCAGGGCTGGGCTGGGCCCCAGAGCAGCTGCCAGGCAGAGGAAGGGGGGAAGCCCCCCCAGTGTGACTTTTCCATAGCCGCTTGAGAGATCATGCAGCCAAGACCAGGGGCAGCTCTGCGGCTGTGCAAAGTGCCCCCGTAGCTGAAAACTGAATGCAGCCAGAACCCCTGAGATCCTGGCTCAGACATGGCGCAGCCTGAATTTACCACTTTCAGCCACTGCCTGGGAAAATACCATGATGACCCTCTACAATG
Source organism: Alauda arvensis (assembly GCA_902810485.1). Lineage (NCBI taxonomy): Eukaryota > Metazoa > Chordata > Aves > Passeriformes > Alaudidae > Alauda > Alauda arvensis. The sequence goes on from CADDXX010001838.1 coordinate 8,823, forward strand.
TGGAGAGAGTGATGCCCTAATGGTTGACAAATAAAACAACGCACTTCCCAGACTATATTAGGATTSGCGGTAATACCCAATCTGGTCTTTAACTGGAGGCCTCCAGGGGCACAGATGGAAAACTACTCAGCCCATGTAGGGCCAATGTGGTTTTCTAAKTTTGGAAAATTAGCATAATAGACAAGAATTCCCWATYAGAAGCACAAGTAATGAGGAWATTTCCCCCCTTTGCTTCCACTTCTTCTGCAGTCCCTCTTTCTTGCTACTASCTGTKTTAGCTGTACTGCTAGAGTTAGTTGTCAAGAAAGCGTCTTGAGAACCTGGTTTCACCTTGGCTCCCAGAGGAGGCAAGATAGGATAGGAGCCTTTGGAAGGTGTTTTGTCTTTCTGTAAATCAGAGGAGGAAAGTTACTTAGGAACTAGATCACTATGCAACAATAGTCTACAGAGCCATGACAATATATGAAGGAAATATAAAAGCAGAAATGACTTTGGCATCAGAAGGAGACCCTTCCCTAATTCCTAGCCATACCAAAACCACTCTAAACAGGACATTCCATCTTGAAGAAACAATGGACAATTCAGAAAGTGAATGTAGAGTTTATTCACAGGRTGACAAGGAAGGCAACCATCCAATGGAGTTGAGGTAGGATAGAGTTTTTATTGTGAGRCCCACACAGGGYTTGAACTGGAGAGAGTCATCCTGAACTGGTCATCAYCATCTYCTGAACTCCCTCCATTGCTTCACTGCAATGATCCGAGCTACCCAGGAGACCTGGAGAGAGGCTTGGCTGGCATCAACTATGGATGCAGCCCAAAGGGAAAACAACAGTAACAACAACAGCAGAAGCAAAAACAACAGCAACAATGGAGCCATTACTTTGCGAACGGAGTGCCTCACAGGATCAAGACAGATTCCCTGTTTCCAGAAATATGGCAATATATGACTGAGAGGACTCTCTGCATGTCTGTCCTTCATGCCCAGTCCATTCTACTGGCAATATACAATTCTACTCAATAATCCTCCCCTAAGCTGGTTATGGAATAAATGATCGAGATGTGGTTATCACAGCAATATCTTCTTCTTCTTCCCCACTGACAAGTRGCACCRGGATGGATGCAGGCTTGGCTGATGMAACAAATGAATGCTGCCCACTGAAAAAACAAAAAACAAAAMACAAAGGACAATGAACSATGACTTCCCAAGCTCAGGGCTTCACATGATCAATCAGGATTGCTCTGGTTTCCAGAATAATGCAGAAAGAGCAACAGCAGGACCATCTGAACCTCCATCTTCATGTGGAGGACTCTGCCATCACAGGCAAACCTGACCCAG
>CADDXX010001854.1:1895-13065 GCA_902810485.1 Alauda arvensis
CTAATACCAGCCCAGATTCGTGGTGCCAGTTTGTGGCACGCATTTGGGCTTTCAAGGCAGCCCACGTTCAAGCCCGAAGTTCATTGCCACTGGGAGAAATCCTCCACCGCTTGCAGCTTTAGAAAGCTTGGAGTTCGCTCCGATTGATACGTGGCCTAGAACGAATGGATACGAAAGGATGTTTTCGTCCAGGAGAAAGAAAGCTCGCCACCCTAGATTCCTTATGCCAGTTTGTTTCAGGCTTTTCGGCTTTCAAGGGCAGCCCCGTTTCGAGATCAAAATGCATTGCTACTGGCAGAAATCTTCCACCGCTCACAACTTTATCCCAATGAGCCCACTCCGAATGTCTAGAGCCTGAGCTTCACTAGCCACTTTCAAACATCCTTCAAGCCTGAAAATTTCCGTTTCCTTCCAGGTATTACTTTTGGTCCACGATTACAACAGTGTTTACAGCCGAAATGAACAAGGCTAACAACCGGTCACAATTACAACGTTTTGCCACAACATGGTAGTGTTGCTTCAGAAATAAACAGTAGMCGGCAGAGAGCAGAACTCGCTTCACTCACGCATACACACTGATACACTTGGAAGCAAGAAAAGCAATCCTCCAGAATAAGGACGTTAACCAAGGCTTTTGCCTAATCCACCCCGAGAATTGCTAGCAGGCCCTCCACCGCATGGCAAAAATCCCTTCACTAGAAACCCACAAACAAGACCTTGTCCAATTCACCCCAGAATTGCTGGCGGGGCCTCACCCAGGRCAGAACAGAATCTCTTGACCGGCAACCCACACAACCTTTTCTGCTTGCAAGCCATGCCGTTTGGCTTACATTACAAATAGAACGTCTGCTTTATCTTACTTATTGGCCCTTTAACCCCTGGGTGAATTTTAAAATTAGAAACATACCCTTTTGTCTGTTGCCAGTGGTTGTTTTCTGTCTCCTGCAATGGAGCAAATGGGAACCGAGGTCTCTGTCCAAGAGGGACTTCAGCTGGCGCACCTGGGGTAGTCGCGCTMCTGTCTGTTCTAGCAGGCAGACATAGAATCTCCTGGCTGGCTCACCAAAATGTTCCCAAAAGGAACACAGACAAAATACTTTTCAACTGTTTTAGTTAAAAGGCGATGTTTATGTCAGTGCCGGGCTCACGTGGGATAGCTCTTCTATAGCCATGAGTGTCTTCTAACAATTATAGCCTCCTACTTATTTACAAAAGGCATGCATATTCCAAAAACACCGATATATATTCATCACCTGTCACCGCCCTTTCACCGCTTCATATTAAAATTAGTTGCCTACTTACTGCGGGTGCGCAGTCCCCCTCATTTTGAGTCAGGGGTCTTTGAACTGAGTCACAGGGTAGCGGGAGGAAGTAAGGAACGTGCATTGCTACTGGGAGAAATCCTTCACTGCTCGCAATTTCAGTAGGCTGGTGCCTATGGTGAGTGCTAAGTGGCCACATCCAAGTGGCCAAGAAAGTAAGCTTCTTTTTCCATGGGAAAGAAAGCTGGCCACCCCGGATTCGTGGTCAAGTTTGTTGCAAGCATTTGGGCTTTCAAGGGCAGCCTGTGTTCAAGGCCGAAGTGCATTGCTGCTGGGAGAAATCCTCCACCGCTTGTACCTTTAGAAAGCTTGGAGCCYGCTCCGATTGATACCTGGCCGKGAAGAATTGGCCACGAAAGGATGCTTTTTATCATGGGAAAGAAATCTTGCCACCCTGGATTCCTGGTGCCAGTTTGTGACTCTCTTCTGAAGTCACAYGCACCAGAGACTGTGACAACTCTGGTTCTTGCAATATCACAGGCWCCAGAGCGCATCACAGCCCCACTCCTCATGATATCTCAGGCACTAGTGCCCATCACAGCTAGCCCTGCTCCTTGTGATGTCACCAGCACAAGAGCAGCCGAAGGAGTCTGAATAATTTATTTTTCCATAAACTCCTCCTTCTTCTGCTAATAGATAATCTAATACTGTCCCAGTGTTCAAATATTGCAGTCTTCATTGGTTGGCCAGAAGATCAAGAGCTGTAGTTGACTAATTGGTTATTATTTCAAAGACAGCTTGTTACCTAATTATCCCATTATATTAATAATGGATTTTCTGGCACATTATCTCAATTCACAAGGATTCCAAGTGGCTGGTCTATATATATAATTTTTTCTAGTGACCAATCATTTTTTTCACAATATAGAATGCACCCTCCAACCAGTGCTGCCTCAATTACTTTCTTTTCTCTAATTCAATAAAAAGATATTTGGATTCCTAAGTGATTTGCTTGAAATTATTGCAGGAAAACAAACAACAGCCTACTATACCACATATACATAACCCTGAGCAGTTTGGAGGGAATGTGATAAGCGTGTTGGCCACAAATCCAAAACTATAATTTAAAAATAGAATTTCTACAAGTTTTAAGACAACCTCCCGGAAAGCTTTGGCAGAAATAAAACCTAGGAACCCTTCGCGGCCAGCCGAAGAGCGTTCTCTGTGTAAACTAGACAACGATTCACCTTCATGGGAATGAAAGCACACGGGTTTACAGAAAGTGAAGCACGAAGCCACAGAGCACCAGGTCAGTGTGCGCAGCATACTGGTTGCAAGGCAAGCGTGGCTGCGGCTGGCCTGGCAGCTGAATTCACCATGGCACTCAGAAGGAGATGGTTCAAGGAGAGCTACTTGTGCTGCTACCTAGTCCTCTTGCTGCCCTCTGTGGAAACAAACTGCRCTTAACCTCCAGGCTCTGAGGTCCAAAGAACACAATGGTAGATGCAGTGGAACTAGGCTAGGGAGAGTGCACAAGTGAGTGTGAGATGGCTTATGTGGGGGCAAGGTGAAAGTGCTGCTCTGCCCTGGCTTTTACTTCTGCAGCCTCTCTCTCTAGGCGCAGCTGCTGGACCTTTGCAAGGAAGATGTGAAAGGGAAAAGCCACAGCCAGTCTAGCTGGAAAAGAAGCTACAGACACACAGCTCATTGTGTGCAGCTTAAATGCTGTGATGAGTGAGAATGGGCTGCTTGGAAAATGTCTTCTGTCTTGACACTTCCATTTGCATGCTCTCCAGCTGCCTGGACTCAGCAAGATGGAAAGTGTGTGGAAGTGATTGCGTTGTGGATACCAGGATTCACAGGGAAAAGGGCCATGCAGCAAATGTCTTCTGTCCTAACTCATCACTCAGTCTGAACTGCAGCTGGAAATGCTTTGTTGTAACGCTGCATTGTGCTGCTTTGGGAGAGCGTGCTGATGCTCTCCATTGGGCTGAGCAGGAAAATTCGAGTCGCTAGTGTGTTTTGTCTCCTTTCCAGACTGCAGAGGGCCTATGAAAGCCAGCACTGAATTTTCGCTGGGACTTTTCCCCTTTGCAAGCAGCTGCTGGATGTTTTGAGAAGGGGTTTGGGATCTGCGAGACTGAGAGGGTAGGCTGGTACGTAAAGCTGTAGAGAAAGTGCCTGGGAAGTGGATGCAGGTCAGTGCGTGCGAGCTGAGTCTTAAGCAGCTGATCCCACAGAAAAGGTTAGAAAAGGAAAAGGCTGTACTGCCACTGCCTTATTTTTGCAGCTTATAAAACTGCTCAGCCAACAGTATGAAACGATTCCTCTTCTTTCCCAGGCTACATGCAGGAGCAAATGCTGGCAGTCTTCCAAGAACTGACAAGCGGATCCACAAGTGGGGTATCACAGGGTGCCCCGCCCTGCCCCCACGCGAATGGGGCCAGGCTGGGAAAGCGTTTGTCTCTTTGCTGGGCTCTGTCAGCGCTCACCRAAACAACCACACGATGGCGCTGTCGACTTGCAAAAGAAGGAAACGCGTCCCAAGCCGGTTGGAAACCAGCTGGAGGGCAGAGCCAAGATGAAGAGGTCCTGTCTCTCAAATCTACCATGCCAGCGCAAAGAATTGTCTGCTCTTCCCCTTCAATGGCGTACTTTCCTTCCACCATACTCAAAGCGAAGCACAAACGCCTTTGCCTCAACAAAGCTTTGCACTCTCGCCGGGTCTGCTAACAAGCTTGAAAACATCTGGCAAAAACTGCTCRCAGAAGTGTCCACCAAGAAAGCTCTGGCTGCCTACAATTTCAACAGCACTCATCGAACTACGAGCACACACCCTGCTGTGGGCACTTTCCTTCTCAGCTCTGGCTACCACCCTAAAGCCTTTGGTTTCACAGTGTCCTAGGGTGACTGTATGATGTTTCTATCCCCAAATCGTCTGTTCTGTCTATATTAAATACTGTGTTCTGTAGCTTTAAAACTGGTTCCTAGAGCAAAGGKGGAGAAAAGAGAAGCACAGAGTTTGTTTTCAAAGAATCAGTTCCTTCTCCACATTCCAGCTCCTGGACTGTTCATTTGAAGCACAGACAGGTGGTGGGTCAGAGATCTCCTTTGCTTTTAGTTAATTTTAGCTAGCTAGGGCAGAGAAGTTCCCTAGACTGTTTTTTTCCCCTTTTCTTGAGACTGTTTAAACCTGCTCTTAGACTGAAAGATCAAGAGAGCGAGAGCACTGGGAGACCACCAGTGGGCCATCAGAGCCCAGGCCGGCATCTTTCAGCACTAGAGAAGAACTGATAAAAGCTGAGTGAGCCAGGCTCCCACAGCAAGGACTCTCTCTCCATTTTACCAGGTTTTATTGTTTCATATTATTAATTTCTGAGTTTGTAAGCACTTTCTTTTTGTTAAATAAGTAGTTTTTTCCACTCATCTCTAAGGAGGTTTTTTCCCAAACCAGTAGCGGGGAGGGGCAGTTCCAGCTTGCTTCCCAGAGAGAGACCTCCCATTTGGGAGGTTTCCTCCCAGATTTGCCCTAAACCAAGACATCTAATTAGTGGCGCCAATTGTAGGGCTCAAGAGAGTAGAAAAAACCTGATTTAATTGCATTTTTAGTTGTACTTACTCTGTGTTGGCATACAGCAAGCAGTCAGTGACCATGCTGCTGCTTGACTTCTTAATGTCTCTTGGGATGGGGTCATTCCTGTGTTTCTGTTCCATAGGGTTTTTTGAAGTTTTAATACCTTTCTGGTCGCTAGGTTTTTTTCCTTATCCAGAAATAGCTCCAGTATTGTCTCTAACACATAGCTTTTATAATAGAGGGGTACGAATTAAGATAGCCATTTTGCTGTTTTCAGTGATAATGATGTGCAGGAAATTTATAAAGGTACTAGAGCTTGTTCCGTATATGTTTAGTTTATAGTTTTTTCGTCCTATGCTGCATCCCAGTTCCAGCAGCATGTTTTGGGGATTTGTTAGTAATTGCACCCAGTTTGTTGAAGGAAGAGTAGGGACTGAGGCTTTTCAGTCTTTCCTTTCCCTCCTCTCTTTTGAGTCTGTGCAATTTCCCCTGAATGTTAAAGATACCACCTTCCTGGTAGTTCAGCTAGTAAGCATTCTCTGTATAGTCTGCAGCTTCTCTAGAATAAAGTCTGAAATGTCCAGAGGAACTGATGAGACCCCTAACCCAGAATCAGACCCAGAAGTAAACCCAGGTGTAGAAAATTCTGAGTGGTGTGGAGAATGGGAGAGAATGGGTCAAACCTTGAARGAATTTTCTGATCCCCCTGCTTGGGAGTTTTCACGTAAACAAATTCAGAACCCAGATGAAGTAGAGAAATAYCTTGAAGAGAACTACTATGATGAATCTAAGGAGAAAAAGCTCGTTGCAATAAGCTGGGCCCTAGCATATGCTTATTGCACACTGCTAAATACTGTAAAGCAGCAAATAGAGGTAGGGGGGCAGGGAGATAAATCAACAGCTATCCCAGTCACTCAGGCTGCAGCCGATACCCCAGCTACTCAGGCTGTAGCACAGCCAGTAGCTAAACCAGACAGTGAGCCTAAGACACTGGCAGTTGCTGCAGGAAAGAAGCATACACAAAAAACTGATAGACCAGTGGATGAAGATCCAAGGGAAGGACCCTCAACAGGACCAACTGGCACAAAATCAAAGCAAACACCAGCTGAYGCAAAGCAACCACCAGCTGACCCAAGGCAACCACAAACTAACCCAAGGCAACCACCAAGCTGACAGAAGACCAGCAATCAATACTGAGTCCTATTCCCTGAAGGACCTTCTTAGCCTAAGAAAAGATTACACTCAACAACCTGATGAATCAATAATTAGTTAGTTAGCCCGTCTTTGAGATGCTGCAGGTGAAGCTACAATGCTAGATGGTACTGAAGCAAGGCATCTGAGATCCTTGTCACATGATCCAGTCATTGATCAAGAAAGTATGAAGAGAGCTAACCCTTACAGTCTCTGGGAACGGGTCCTGAGAAGTGTAGCACAAAGATATCTSTGTACAGGTGCTCTCTATATGCAGCAAACTCAGTAGAAGACCATAGAACAAGASATTCAACGCTTGAGAGAAATAGCAGTGKCAGAGAYTGTTTTCTCAGATGACGTAAACACCAAGAACCCAGACTTAGTACCATGTACAGACTATTAAAAACCACCTTAAAAGCACTGAGTAGGAGTTCTTTCAAAAATTGAGAACAGCATTTAGCAAAAACCACCTAGTTAGTTAATACCTGAAGCTCCACCAACCGAGCAAACCCTACCCAGTCTGAGGCCCTACATACAGTAGACAGAAATAAAGTCCCAGTAGCACATGTCAGAAGTTTATTAGAGAAGACAGTTTAAATCAATCCTGTCTCAAGTATAGACAAACCCATTGTTTTTACTTAAAGATTAAGTTACACATAGTAGATAATGCAAAAAGATAAAACAACATGATGTATACCTCAAAGAGATCTAATTGTTAGGTGAAAACTATGAGTAAATATCGTTACTTACGAAATATCATTACCATTATCTGTTTCATCTGTATATTGACGTATACTGTTTTTATATAGGTATATATAAGTATCATGTATGTATGTATAGAGTTAAAATATATAAGTTATAGTAAGAAGTTGAAGATACGGGGATAAGGGGTGGGATGTACTAAGGAGACTGTATAATGCTTCTATCCCCAAATCGTCTGTTCTGTCTATATTAATACTGTGTTCTGTAGCTTTAAAACTGGTTCCTAGAGCGAAGGGGGAGAAAAGAGAAGCGCAGAGTTGTTTTCAAAGAATCAGTTCCTCCTCCACATTCCAACACCTAGACKGTTCGTCTGAAGCACAGAAAAGGAGCAAGTCAGACATCTCCTTTGCTTTTAGCTAGCTAGGGCAGAGAAGTTCCCTAGACATGAATCCGGGCTGGCCAACATTATTTCCTTTAGAAAAATAAGCTTACTTTCTTGGCCACTTGGACCTGGCCAGTTACCAGACAGTTACCAGGCAGCAGTCTACCGAAATCTCCAGCAGTGGAGGATTTCTCCCAGCACCAATGCACTCTGGGCTTGAGGCCAGGCTGCCCCTGAAAGCCAAAATACTTACAACAAACAGGCAGCAGGAATCCAGGGTGGCGAGCTTTCATTCTAATAGAAAAACCAGCTTACATTCTTGGCCACTTGGACCTGGCTGGTTACCAGACAGAGTGGGCAGCAGACCACCCAACTTACCAGCAGTGAGGATTTCTCCCAGTAGCAATGCACTTCGGGCTTGAACGCGGGCTGACTTGAAAGCTCAAATGCGTGCCACAAACTGGCACCACGAATCCAGGCTGGCCAGCTTTCTTTCCTGTAGAAAAAGAAGCTTACTTTCTTGGCCACTTGGACTTGGCCAGCTCCTAAAGGGAGTAGGCACCAGGAGACTGAAATTGCGAGCSGTGAAGGATTTCTCCCAGCAGCAATTSACYWTGGTCTGGAAACCGAGCTGCCCTKGAAAGCCCAAATGCCTGCAACAAACAGGCAGCAGGAATCCGGGCTGGCCAGCTTGCTTTCTCCTGGATGAAAAGATCCTTTTGTGGCCACTCTTTCATGGCCTGGTACCATTCGGAGTGAGTTCGAGTGTCTGTGTATGCATGAGTGAAGCGAGCTCTGCGCTTTGCTGGCTATTGTGTATTTCTAAAGCAACACTACCATCATATGGTCAAAGGCTGTAATTGCAACCAGTTGTTAGTCTTCTTGATTTAGGGTGCAAACACTGTTGTCACCGAGTATCTAAAGTTATAACTGGAGCGAAATGGGAATTTTCAAGCTTGATGGATTTTTAGGAGTGGCAAGTGAAGCTCAGGCTCTAGCCATTTGGAGTAGGCTGCAGTGTACTAATGTTGTGAGCGGTGGAGGATTTCTCCCAGTACCAGTGCTCTTTGGTCAGGAAACCTTGCCAGTTACCAGACAGAGTGGGCAGCAGGACACCGAACTCTCCAGCAGTGAAGGATTTCTCCTAGCAGCAATGCACTTTGKTCAGGAAACAAAGCTGCCCTTGAAACCTTCAATGCCTGCAACAAACAGGCAGCAAGAATCCAGGGTGGCGAGCTTTCTTTCCCGTGGAAAAAGGCGTACTTTTGTGGCGCATTTGTTCTCAGCCATGTATCAATCAGAGCGAACTCCAAGCTTTCTAAAGCTGCAAATGGTGAGGATTTCTCCCAGTAGCAATGCACTTCGGGCTTGAACGCGGGCTGCCTTGAAAGCCCAAATGCGTGCCACAAACTGGCACCACGAATCCGGGCTGGCCGGCTTTCTTTCCCATAGAAAAAGAAGCTTGCTTTCTTGGCCACTTGGACCTGGCTGGTTTCTAAAGGGAGTAGGCACCAGGAGACTGAAATTGCGAGCGGTGAAGGATTTCTCCCTGCAGCAATTGACTTTGTTCTGGAAACCGAGCTGCCCTTGAAAGCCCAAAGGTTTACAACAAACAGGCAGCAGTGTTATTGTTCTAAGGCGTAGCAACCTGGTTCAGAGTCAGAACGTGGTTTTGGCCTAGGGCCCCACGGGCCATAGCACACAGACACCAACACAGTGGAGGCAAAATGGCATTTATTATCTTGGACTTTGGGGTTTTATAGTCTTGGCGGTTCTTGCCACGTCAGCAGGGGTCTGTGGACTTGTAAGGAGTGGAAAACTACTGGGGTAGAGGGTGGAGGGGCAGGGGTCTCATGGAGGATGTTGCAAGACCTGTGGAGGCCACATTCCTCCATATGGCTGATAAGATAAGGAGCTGCACTGGGCAAGGGAGGGAGAGGGGCCCTACACTTTCCGTCACAACCGAAATCTTCCGAAGCGCCTGACCCTGTTCTCCCACATCTCCCCTCCCCCCTTGCCATATGAGGTAGTCTTATATAGGTATAGAGGTACTTAAATGAGGTAGCCATGCATAAATGAGGTACTACAAACACGATACATACGTTCTGCTACATACACTACTACTACTAAACTCTACGGTACACAATTYTTTCTACTCGTATAGCATGCATTAAAAGGGCTTCTATAGTAACTGTTGGCGGCCTACAAATAGGRTGGTGACCTTTTCCAAGCGGCTCTTTACAAACTGTACCAGCCGGTTCAATATGCAAGGTCCGAAGGCCAAGGTCAGGAGGATCATGGAAAGTGGACCCACTAGGGTGGAAATCAGAGTGGTGAGCCATGGTGACCTGTTGAACCACGACTCAAACCAACCCTGCTGGGCCTCTCGGTCCTTCTGTCTCTGAGACAACCTGTTCCTCAACTTCGTCATGGAGTCCCTCACGACTCCTGTGTGGTCTGCGTAGAAACAACACTCCTCCTTCAAGGCGGCACACAGGCCTCCCTGCTGCATCAGGAGGAGGTCCAGGCCTTGCCTGTTCTGCAAGACCACTTCCAAGAGTGAGGTGACTGATTTCTCCAGGAAGGAGATGGATTTCTCGATCCTTTGCAGGTCCTCGTCAATGGTCATCTGCAGCTGGGACWGTCCCTGGTGCTGGGTTGCCAGGGCTGAGACACCTGTGGCCGTCCCTGCTGCTCCGAGACCTAGCAGCATCGCGATGGTGATGCCTGTAATTACTTCTCTTTTGTGGAGTCGACTGGGTTGCTCGAACAGGTGGTACACTTCTTCCTCTGAGTGGTACAGGACCCTAGGAACAATYAGAACTTGGACACAAAAGTCATTAGAGTCATCGAACTTGGCAAGGAACACACACGGACTCACACCTGATCTCTGACAAACCCACATCCCTGACGCAGATGGGACCACCCACTTTTTTCTCCTCCTGTCAGGCTTCACAACCTTGGTGCAGACATTGCCCTTCCGCTTGGCCAAGGTTGCGTTACCAAAGCATCTGCCCCGACCTGTGACTTGGCTCAGGGTGATGCCTTGCCGGGGGTCTCTCTCGAGATGACCCCGGTTTGGTGGTGTAAAACGGCTGTTTTTCTCACCGTCCCGCTTGGAAGAAGCAATCAGAAAGTCCTTGAATTGCAGTTTGAAGATGTTTATTTTAAAGTCCTTATCTCTAAAAGCAGTCAGTCCAGCGCAGTGTTCCCAAGCAGCTGGAAAGGTGAAAAGTTCCCGCCCCAGAACAGAGCCTGAACTTTTATAACCTAAATTACGCTAACATTGTTTTTCTCTAAAACCCAATAACTAGAATCCAAGTCACACCGTGAAATCACACCTTTAGCCAATCCTAAAAACCCACCACCCTTTGCAAAAGGAAGAGGAACAGAAAGACAGGAAAATGTGCTTTTATCACATTGATCTGCCTCCATATTTGCCCMATATAAAGAATACAGAGAAATCTAAAATTAATATCTATACACCCAGTGATACAATAAAAAACACACCAATCAAACCCTCGTGTCACCCAAATCCTCAGACAGCCTTGGAAGCCGTCTCCACGGTGTCAGATCAAAGCCACAGCTGTCTTTCAARGAGGCCGTGGAGTCCCATCCCCCACGTCCTGGCTGCTGCCCATTCAGGGGACCCAGAGGGATGCTCTGGTCTCCCACAATGCCTCTGCGCGGAGAGTCCCACCTGCACTGGTGAGGTGCGTCAGCTGTGGAGTAACTGAAGGGRGTATTTAAGGCGACTCCTTCGTAAAAAGGTGGCTTGACATCGTAACAAAGCCAACAGGAGTCTGTCAGGTTCAGATTGGATTCATTCAGGGATAGGAAGGTAGCGTCTAGCATGCGAAGGACTGGATCTGAGTCTGACCCGACTGGGCTATCTAAGGCCTCTGCCTGGTCGGTCGGAATGTCTGTGACTTTTGTGGGCAAGGTTTTGGGGTGAGTCGTGTTCTTCCCCTGTTGTGTGTCTTTGAGCACTTTGTTGGGTCCGACTGCTCGGGGTGTTGGTGGGCGAAGCTTGATGATTCGCACGTTCACCCACTCTTT
>CADDXX010001868.1:0-12870 GCA_902810485.1 Alauda arvensis
GGGGCCACGGGAAGTGAGGGCGGGGCGCGGGTGGAGTCCAGGTGAGGAGCGTTGGGCGCTGGGGGTCTGCCTGGCAACTGAGGACACTGCGGGCTCTGATTAGCTCAATATTTTTTTTACCTCTCTGATTGGCTGAGGAGAGGCCCAGGCGTTGAAAGAAGAATCGGGAGAGATCCCACCCCGATCACCGGCACGGACGCAACCAAGACACAGCCTGGGCACAGGGAGTGAATTTATTACCAACCAAATCACAGCAGGGAAGGGAGAAGGGAAAGAAAGCTCTCCAACGGGAGAATCACCCGTGACATGGACATCTGGGCTCTGCCCAACAGGGGTCACTGGGGATCATCCAACGCGGATCCTCCCGTGGGGGATGGAGTTGGAGCAGCCCACAAAGCCTTCCCAGCCTCGGGGAACTCGCAGGGCTTCCCTTACCAGTGGTTCTGTTGGGTCAAGTGAGAGATCTGGTTGAATCTCTTCCCACACTTGGGACATTCATAAGGCCTCTCCCTTGGTGTGAATGCGCTGGTGGGTGATGATCTGGCAGCTCCGGCTGAGGCTCTTCCCACACTCTTTGGGCCTCTCCCCGATGTGGATCTTATGGTCCTTGATGAGGTGGGAGTTCTTGCTGAAGCTTTTGCCTGAATTCCAAGAACTTGTAGGGCTGTTCCCCAGGGTGGATCCCATGATGTGTGACCAGGTCAGACTTCCACATGGAGCTCTTCACACATTCCAAGCACCAGCAGGGATGTTCCTTAGTTTGGATCTCCTGGTGCCGGATCAGGTGGCAGCTCTGGCCAAAGCTCATTCCACATTCCAAGCACCTGTAGGGTGTTTCAGTTTGAGAGAGGATTTTAAGGAGGATACTCTGGAGTGAGTTTCATCTCCCCTACAGGATTTCAACAATCCCTTTCTACCAATGGGAAATGAATGTTAATAGATGAAGGTGAAAAAAAAAAAAACAACTCCAACAGTTTATTAACAAACAGTATGCCCACAAGGCAAGGGAAAAAAAAGTAAATAATTGGTAGATATTAAATTGTCAGATCTTACTCCCCACCCACACTCTGGGACAAAAGACCCAAAATACCAGAGAAATCCCTGCTCACACGTGGGGTACAGGCAGTGCTGGCTTCTCCCCCCGGGGAAAAAACAGCCAGGGGCTATCCCAAAGGAGATACTTGGACATTTCATGGAACAATCACCAATTCCCAACCCTTTCATCTCAATTTTTTGGGGGGTTACCCCCAGGTTTTGACTAGTCCTGCCCCCCCCCCCCCCCCAGCAACACATTTTTATAGAAGTACAAATGGGTTGGGTTTTTTTCCTCACACCTAAAACACAGCAAGAAAAAAGAGCAGGAATTTGCCCCAGCTTCTGCCACCAGCAGTAAATGGGGTGAAAGTGTTACCAAAAATTTGGCAAAATAAAAAACCTCCTTACGCCAATGCGGCCTTAAGAGGCAGGCATTCTTTATTCCACCAGATGCACAGGGGATAGCTCCTCCCAAAGCTGGGCATGCTGATTACAGGGATGTTTCTGTTTATATACTGTATGCTATGTGCATATTTATTGGTTGTCCTGGTCTAAACACACATGATAATCGTTTCCCTCCCCTTGACCCCCTGTCCTGGGCTTCTCTCTGGTGGTCCCTGGTGGTCATGGACCCCAATGTTCCAGCTGGCTGAGTTGGCAGGGCACTGGGGCTGATGAACTTCCAGTTCTCCTTCTAAACAAGGGGCATTATGCAGTTCCATGGTTTTGGTAGGACAAGCACTGTGTGAGCTCACCAGGCATAGACAATTTATCATCTGGTGACAGACTCATGGGGATCAGCTCCCCCCTGTTGAGCACTGCTCTGTCCCTGCCCGGCTGCAGCCTGACGCTGGGAGCGGCTGTGCCAGAGCCCTTCAAGCCCCAGCCCCGGGAGTACCCAGCCCCTCGATGGTTCCCCAAGCTCAAGGTTGCCCTGCCCCAGCCCCGGGTGCCGGGGCCATGTTGGAGGAATAGGGACAGGGCAGGGCTGGGCCAGCATCGCCTCCTGAGCCCGGGTGTCCCGCAGGGCCGGGCACAGCTCTGTGTGCTCTCCTCCTGTGCTCTGAGATCTGCCCTGACTGGGGGGAAACTGCACCCGAGGCAGGGCTGAAAGAGGCTTCAGCAGGAGGATTTGATGCCTCAGGTGCCAGACAGGGCTTAGCATGAGCAGGGATATGCTCTGCATTTGTGTGTCTTTTTAGATCCATCTGGCATTTTATGGATTAATTCATAACACTTTCTGGATCTTTTAATGATACTTCATTGATTCTTATCTTTTAGAGACCAGGATCAGTATCTCGATTTTATTTTCACCCTTTTGGGGAGTGCAGAGATTCTATCCCTCGCAGTAGCTCTTGCTGTGGGACCTTGCCCCCCCCCCCCCCCCGTGGAGAGCAGCCCCATATCCTGGTTTTCTTTTCTCTGGAGACAAAGCCCCCATTGTAGTAAATAAACAGGGCAGGAGAGTATTTTACTCTTTTAAAGCCTTTATTGAAAGGGGTAGATCAAGGGGTTTGTCTGCAGCACTACTCCACCAAGGAGAAGGACTACTGCAGGCCTGCACTGCAAGGCCTACAAGTTTGCTCTTACGGGAGCCATGAGAAATCAGTGATACGCACTTAGTCCAACGATATCACTCTTATCAAGTACCTCAGCAGTCATAGCGAGGAGGCAAGAAGTGTCTTGCCTTGCCTTGACTCCAGGGTCTTGCCTGTTCGACGGTACTCTTTATATTCTCCAGTTCTGGTTTAGCTCGTTGCAGTTGAGATTTTCGGTCTGGATGGAACTTCCGGGCGTAGCGAGGTCTTATGGGAGCTCCAATAATTAACATATTGAGTGGCGGCTCCACCCTGATAGACAGACGGGAGGCGGGAAGAGGAGCAGGCAGAGGCAAGCGGCAGGTCCACTCCGACGGGCGGACGACGGGCGGACGGGACAGGCGGAGAAGGGGAGGCAGGCAGAAGATGGCCGAGGGAGGCGGCATCAAGGCCCAGCGGGGGCGGCAATGGCGGCAGCAGAGCAACCTCGGGGGCAGCAGGCAAGGGACCTCTTGGCGTTTTAGGGAAAGGACCAGTATTTCCCAACTGTAGATGATCTTAAAACTGGGGTACAGACCTTAAAACTGGGGTACAGAGAAAACTGGGGTACAGATTCTACGGAAGTTACAACAGTTAACTTTTAACACTTGTAACCAAGAGTCTTAATAGCTCGGTACTTCAACCTTGGAGTCTCTGGGCTTCATTTACCTCAGCCATCCCTGGGGCCCCTCAGTGCCACTTCCCAGGGCATCAGAGTGAGTCCCCCCCAGGGCTGCGGGGCACTACTGCCAGCTCACTCAGTGCCAGCCCAACTCCAGCTTGTGCTGCTGCTTCCCCCTCAGGGAGAGAGGGGAGTCCTTCCCCTGCTCCATCCAGCAAATCTGCTCCACCATGGGCTCTTCTCTCCACGGCTCTGCAGGGGCTTCCCACAGGGTCTCAGCCTCCTTTGGACATCCCCTGCTCCACCATGGGCTCCTCCCTGGGCTCCAGGTGGGTCTCTGCTCCATCTTGGGCTCATTCACAGGTCATGGTACCTCCTCCTGGGCAGGAGTTCCAGCCTGCTCAGTGCAGCAGCAATTCCCTGGCCTTCTGCCAGCCCGGGCACACCACCAGGGCTGTTATGCAACATTCCCAGGCATGCAGGGAGGTGATAAGAGATGAGTGCCTCAGCAGCAGGGAAGGGAACCAGCAGCCACTAAGGGTCACCAGAGCCTGATACACAACCAGGAGCCTCAGCCAGCACCAGCAGCTGCAAATTCCATCAGCATATCCAATCCCATCTCTTGGGATCTCAAACGCACTCCCCCATCAGCGCAATTGAGGAGAGAATGGGAATGGTAGAAGCTGGAAAAGGCGTGGGTTGAGATGAAGACAGTTTAAGAGGAAAAGTCACACAGACAGGCAAAACAAAATCAGGATATCATTCCCTACTTCCTGTGTCCAGGCAGGTGCTCAACACCTCCAGGAGAGCAGGGCCCCATCCTGCAGAACAGTGACTTGGGAAGACAAACAGCGCCACTGCAAATGTCCCCCCCCCTTCCTCCCTCTTCCCCCCATTTTCTATCCTGAGCATGATGCTGTAAGGTCTGGAATATCTCTCGGGTCTGTTGGGGTCACCTATTCCAGCTGTGTCCCCTCCCAGCCTCCCCCAGCAACACCCCAAGCCCATCCCCAGCGTGGCCGCAGAGGGGCAGGGAAGGCCTCGGCTGTGGCTGAGCTCAGCAAGGACAAACCCGTGTCTGTGTTCTCAGCCCCGTGTTCAGCACAGCCCCAAACACAGCCCCAGAACCGCCCCTGCACAGACAATGAACTCCAGCCCCGCCAGAACCAGGGCATCGCCATGCCAGGACATTGTCACACCGCATTTAAACAGCACCAGCAACTGGGGTTCTTGGCTTCAAACATGGGAAAACGGGAAGTTGATCCATCAGGAAGAGCTGTGGCAGGGCCGGGGTGGGTGGGATCAGTAGTATGAGCTCTGCTGGCAGCTCTCGGCTTTCCCCAGGAAGAGGAAAAGGGGCTGGATCTAGGTCCATGGATCGCCGAGGCAGTGATTCCTGCTGGGATGAGACTGGCTCATGGAGTTACTCTGACCCTGTCTCTATCCAGGAGTTCCCCCAGTTCATGTCCATGGGGTCCCTGGATGGGATCCCCTTCCAGTGCCACAGTGAGTGGGGACAGGTGGAGCCGCAGATGCCAGGGATGGCAACCAGAGCCGAGCCAGGATACTGGGATAGTCAGAGTCAGCACAATGAGCAGCACTGGCACGGGGCCACCAGGGAGCTGCAGATGCTGCAGGAGTGGCACAACCAGAGCAGGGGTGAGTGGGGGGAGCCAGGACTGTGAGAGTGCTGGAATGGGACCTGTGGGGTTGGTATGAGACCTGTGGGGCTGGAATGGGACCTCTGGGACTGGAATGGGGATCCATGCAGCTCCAGGGGGCTGAGGCTCTGTTGATCTCCATCAGACTCCAGGACTCCACAAGGATTGAATAGGGCTCCATGGGGCTGGGATACAATTCTGTGACTCCCAGGTCTCCACACGCTGCAGGAGGTTTCTGGCTGTGATCTCCTGTCTGACAGGAGCGTCCATGGATCCAACCAGCATGGCTATGACAGGTTCCAGCCCCATCTTTCCAACTGCTCTTCCACCTCTTCCCCGTTGTCCACTCAATCCCCAACCCTCTCCCCTTTGCTTGGTTTTGGGGGTTCCAGGCCCCTCCTACCCATTCTGGGGATCCTGTATCCCCTTTCCCTCAATTCAGGCACCTCCTGGCAGCTTTCTCCTGGGAGGAAGAGAAAGTTTGGGAATTTTTTGGGTATAGTTGTGGAGGGGGACAGCTCTGTCTGGCTTTCCCCTCCCTGTTAGGGCCTCTCAGATGCCCCAAATACCCTGAGGATGCTGCAATTTCCCTCCTGGGGACAAGGACCTTCATTCCCTTCCAGGAGCCCAGTGCCCAGCTGGGGCTCCAGGTCAGGGGGTCCTCGAGCAGCTGCCCCACAACCTCTGCCAGGGTCTCCCTGCACAGCCGGAGCTGCTTGGCCTGGGGTCCCCAAAGCTCTCAGCAAGCCCCAAGTCCCTCCCAGGAACCCTCAACTCCCTCAATCCCAGAATCCCCCTGTTACAATCTGCTATGTAACAGTTGGCTTTTGCTATTATGTATTTGGTTTTGCAAATTATTATAAATTTTAACCACTTCTGTGGATATAGTGCAAATTGTAATTGCTTTTGTGAACAGTAAATTGTGCATTGTGCAAGGCTATCAGAAGATGTAAGTGTGCTTGCAAAAGCTGTATCACAAGATGACTGCTCTTGTAAAATGTTTAACCAAGATAGCAGAGGCAGAGAACAAAATACCATAAAAGGAGAATACCAAGATTAAAGTGGAATCAGAAGACCACCCCAGACTGACTCACTGATGGACTCTTGGAGACGGTAGCTGTGGACTTTTGCAATGCTGTGGCAACCTGAGATGGGGTTCTGGTAAAGGGACTAAAGAAATGAGCAAAGTCATTTGAGGAAGTAATGCAACTGCAACAGTATAAAGGACAGCTTGCTTAAGAATTGGATGTGCCTGTGCCTCTGGCTGTTGCCACACACCCTGTGCTGTAACTTTTGCTTTTTTGATCTGTCCTTTATTATCCCTTATTAAACTGTTAAAATTTTGAGGAGTGGCTTTGTTTGTCACACCCCACATCCCCTGCAAGTTTCCCTCATGGCACCGGCCATGGCCATATCCCTACATGCCACTGGCCATGTCCCACCATGTCCTCACCCATGGTTGTCTCCCCACCATCTCTCTTGGTTTGGAAAGACAGGTGTCTGCTAAGGAAGGCAGAAGGCCGCCTTGAAGATGTAAACCCCCTACCTCCAAATTGTTATTTAGAAATTAATGGGCTTGCAAGCAAAGATATGGGAATAGGAATAACAGTAATTTCTTTACTAGGAAAATTAAAACAAAAATGTAGTAGTAACAAAAAACCATCCAGGTGCCATGAGGAACCAGGAGGACATGGAGATCACCAGCCAGGTGGTCTTCCTAACACAGATCAACCGGAACGGGGGTCACCAGGTCGCTGCCCAACTGGGGATCATCCAATGCAGATCCTCCCATCTGGGATGGAGATAGAGAGGTGCACAAAGCTCTTCCTGCACTCAGGACATTTGCAGGGCTTCCCTTACAGGTGAGTCAATTTGTGTGAAGTCAAGGCAGAGCTCTGATGGAAGCTCTTCCCATACTCGGGACACTAACAGGGCCCATCCCTGGTGTGGATGCGCTGGTGAACGGTGAGTGTGGACTTACGTTTGAAGCCCTTCCCACAGTTGCGGCAGCGGAAGGGCCTCTCCTCCATGTGTGTTTTCTGGTGCATGAGGAGATTTGGCCTGGCCTGAAACCCCTTCCCACACTTGGGACACTCGTAGGGCCGTTCCTCACTGTGGGTCTTCTCGTGCCGGATCAGACTGGTTCTATGGCAGAAGCTCTTCCCACACATGAAGCACTTGTGGGGCCGTTCCCCTGAGTGGATCTTCCGGTGCTGGACTAGGACAGAGCTCAGGCTAAAGCTCTTCCCACATTCCCCACACTCATAGGGCTGTTCCCCTGTATGCTGGCGCATGTGGGGGATGAGGTGGGAGCTGTAGCTGAAGAGCTTCCCACATTCCAAGCACTTGTAGGGCCATTCCCCGGTGTGTACTTGGTGGTGGATGAAGAGGTGGGAGGTGTGGCTGAAGCTCTTCCCACATTCCAAGCACATGTAGGGCTTCTCCCCAGCATGAAGTTGCTCATGAACCACCAAGGTGGATTTAAGGGTGAAGCAGAGGGGGGGTCTTTTCTCCTCAGAGCACCCTGGGCTGAGTTTGGGGCCCCTCCCTGAGGGGGATCCCTTTAGCATTTCCTCCCTGTTGGATTCCTGTGCCGTGGAACTGCTTAAAATGGCCTCTTCCACAAGGTTCTGCTGCAGGGATTTGTCCACCCTGGTCTCTGCTCGCAACTCAGTTCCTGGAGGAGGAAGACAAGGGGAGGAAGGAATGAGGAAGGAAGAAGGAAAGAACAAGGAGAGAAAAGAAGTTAAAGAAGGAAGAAAGAGGGGAAGGGACAAGAAGGAAAAAAGGGAGAAAGAAGATGAAGGAACAAGAAGGAGAAGGAAAAGTAAGGAAGAAGAAGAAAAGGAAACAAGAAGAGGAAGGAATAAGTAGAGGTAGGAAGAAGGAAAAGAAGAAGGAAAGAGCAAGGAAATTGAGTGAAAGTAATAGGAGAAAAATGAATGAGGAGGGAGGGAAAGAGGAAGGGAGGGAGGGAGGGAGGAAAAGGAAAAAGAAAGAAAAAGAAACAAGGAGGGGATAGGATTTGCCTCTGTGACTGAAGGAATGGGAAAGAGATACCCCCAATGCATCCCCGTCAGGACAGCAATGGCAGCAGGGTTGTCCTGCAGCCAGGGGTGATGCTGGGCTGGGAGATGGAGCAGAGGAGAGGGGCGAAAGGTGCAGTGACTTCCTCCTCACCTGCCTGGGAGTCACAAAGCATGTTCATCACTGTCTCCTCCTCCGTTCATCCAAGGCTTGGGAATGGGAACTGCTGTTTTGCGAGGAAGAGCAAGGGGTGAGTGAATTGGCCTGGGGGTTCCTCCTGCCCAAGTCCATCTCTAGAAGTCACCAGGTATCTCCAAAACATTAAGACTCAGAGAAAAAAAAATCCCTCTCTGGGGATCCCCCTCTCTGGCGTCTCCACTGTGAGGTTCTAGGGGTCCTCCTTGTCCTGGATGCTGTGGGTCCTGTATATATTGGAGGTCCCTCCTCTGCAGGGTCTCTGCCTGCTCCAGACTTCCACGGAATCCCAGTGGTCCCCCCTCTTTGGTCTCCCCACTTTAAGGTTCTGGGAGTACCCTTTCTCTGGGCTGCTGAGGGTCCCGTGGGTCCCCCTCTCAGGGGCTGCACTAAGGGATGCCGAGCGTTCTGGGGTTCCAGAGGTCCCTCCTCCCCTGACTCTCTGCTCCGGGGTGCAGGGCGTCCCAGGGATGCCCATTCTCTGGGATCCCTCTTTGGTGTCCCACGGATTCTTCCTCTCCAGGCCCATCCCTTTTTTGGGCTGCCCATTGTCGAGGCTCCCCTCACTCCCGACTGTTAGGGTGCCGCCTCTCCAGGCGCCCATTTCAGGGTCCGAGACTCCCGGGGCTCCCCCCTTTTCGCTTTCCCCCGTCTCAAGGCTGCTCCCCTTTCCCCTTACGGTAGCGGGCGATCGCCACGTGGCTCCGGGGACCTCCACCCACCGCCGGGGCTCAGCCGCCAGCCGCCACTGGGACATCCCCAAAAAAACACCTCCCGGGGACCCCGCAGTATCCAGCCAAAGGGGATTTCGGGTCAGCTTTGGAGTCCTGTAAGATCCAAACATCGCTCCGCCCGCTCCGTCCCGAAAAAAAGAAACAGGGACCCCCAAAGATACTTCGGGTGAGCTCCAAATATCCCTCCCTCCTTCAAAAAAAACCCCGAGTGGATCGCCCAAGATATTCAGGGTGAGGTCCCCCTTCCCGGTCACCTGAGGCATGCGGGGGGGGSCGATGCTCGCGGCGCGAAGGGGCTGCAGATCCAGAGAGCGACGGACGCACGTGGTGCCTCCTCTCGCTGCTCCTTTTCCTGTTCCTGCTCCTCCTCTACCCCTCCTCTTCCTCCCGTTCCTCCTCCTCTTTCTTCTCCTCCATCAGCCGGCTGCGGAGGAGGAGCTCTCGGGTGAGCGGAGCGGGGACGGAGCCCAGTGGGAAAGGGATGGGTCACCTCCAAACCCAGCTGAGGGGGAGCTAGGGTTTGGGGGGACGATGAGAAAGGGGTGGGAAACGGGGGATAAAGGGAAGAGGGTTCCCAATGAGGGTCTCCAAGTTTACCCCAGGATCCTTAAATCCCCTCCCTGTCCTCGCAGCCCCTCCCGGCGCTATGGGGGCCGGGCCGTGCCCCAGTGCCGGCTCAGGGGCTGCTCCAGGCTGACGTGCTCCAGCTGGAACTGACCCCGTGCTGGGGGGATTTCCAGCAGCACCAGGAGCTGCTGGGTCCAGTCCCCACTGGAGACCATGGCAGTGGCCACCACGTGTCCTGAGAGCTCCYGCTGGCCCTGGAACCACCTCAGCTGAATCTCGGCAGGGTGGAAATCCATCACGGAGCGGAGCAGGTGGCCAGGGCTGGGCTGGGAGCTCGAGGGCCCCAGCGAGATGGAAACGCTGGTATGGGCAGGGGGCTTGGGGGCCCCCCCCAGTGCGGATCTGTAACCCTCCCCCCCCCCCCCCCCCCCCTCAGTATCAGGGAATCCTTCCAGGGATCGAGTGCTAAAAGTCAGGGAACCACGTCGGAACCCCACCACCTTTCCCTCACCTCTCCCCGCCTTTGTCATCGTTCTATAAATCTACAGACTCCTCCCAACGCAATTTGAGTTTCCCAGCCCCCTCCTCAACTCCTTGGGGGTCCCAACCTCTTCTTTTCCCCAGTCTTTTACCCCTTCCCAGTCGTCCCCCCAATCCTGAAATCCTTCCTCCGTGCTTGGGTTTCAGGGCTCCAGGCCCCTCCTACTCAATCTGGGGGTCTCATCCCCCCTTTCCCTCAATTCAGGCAGCTCCTGGCAGCTTTTTCCTAGGAGGAATCCCTGAGTTTTGGGATTTTTGGGGGCACAGTTCTGGAGGACAGTTCTGTCTGGCTTTCCCCTCTCAGCTGCCCCCAATACCTTGAGAGTGCTGGGATTTCCCTCCTGCGGACAAGGACATTCTGTGCCTCCTAAAAGGTCAATGGCCGGCTGGGGCTCCAGGTCAGGGGCTCCTTGAGCAGCTGCCGCACAACCTCTGCCAGGGTCTCCCAGCACAGCCAGAGCTGCTCAGCCTCTGGTCCCCAAAGTCCTCAGCAAGCCCCAAGTCCCTCCCAGGAACCCTCAACTCCCTCAAACCCAGCATCCCCCACATCCCCTGCAGGTTCCCCCCATGGCTGTCTCCCCACCATGTTCCCATCCCTGTTACTGTCCCACAGGTCTCCATCTCTGCCTGTGTGTTCCTCCCCCCCCATGTCCCATGGTAAAAATATAAGAGTTGCTGTAGCACATAAGAGGAGAAACAGCATTTGTTTTACCCATGGTCTGCCAGGGAACAATGAAACCGTGTTCCATTCCCATCCTTTCTACACTTCAACTGGTACATGAGCTACTTTTGTTTTTCCTCTGTTTTATTTTATTGGTTTTCCATCCTCATCTATTTGCAAACAACAGTTTGAGTCATTTAATTTTCCAAAACTACTCCTCTTTCTGTTAATAGATAATCTGATCCTATCCTATGGTAAAATGTTGCATTCTTCATCTGAGTGGATTGGTCAGCAGGAGGGTCAGAAGCTGGATCTGTCTGGTTGGTTAATTATCTGAGGACATCTTGTAATCTAATTATGCCATTGAAATGATAAATGGGTTCTGTGACTCTTGATATGAATTTATTAAGGTTGCCAGGGGCTGGTCCATGGTGTTGTAGGATTTGTTCTGGTAGCCGTTCATCTTTTCCCCATTTTTGGGCGCTCGCTCCAGCCAGGCCTGCATCAATTGATCATTTTTCTCTGATTAAATTGTCACATACTTGGATTCCCAACTGATTTCTCTGCACTTGTGGTAGCAAAAACACTTCGGTGGGCTAATACACGTTATAGAGCATAGACTATGACAGCAGATGTTGGAGTGGGGAGAGAGATGATTTCCCCCCACTTTTTAAAGTGAAGTTTTAACAACATTCTCTATTTGCTGTTTTCCTTTGCAGCTTAACCACTTTCTGTTACAGAGTCAAATTTCCTCACTATGGGCTCTGCCTTTAGTTGTGCAAATTCCGTCTATGCAAGCGGGCAGAGCTTGGGGTGAGGGACAGAGGGAATCAGCCAAGTCCTCCCCCAAGCAAGAAGACGGTGGTACATTGTCCCCACTTTGCTCCAGCAGTATTAATTTGCATTTCTAAAGCTCCTGTCATGGCTGCCTGGAGCTAAGCTTCTCTCCTCGGGCAGCCATCAGGTGACTCACATGTTTGCCCCTCTTCCAACCCCCACCCCCGGCTGTTTTTAATTTTTTTTAAAACCTATTCTAATAAATGTTTAAGGGTTAAAGGGTCAAAAGGTCTTCTAGTTGAGCAAAATGCAGCCTTAAGGTGAACATTGAAAAACCTATACTAAAATTTTGCAATCTCTTAACATCCATGCACACAAATAAAGGAAAAAAACCCCAAAGTAATAAAGATTTTCGCTACTTCTCCTAGGACTGAAAATTGATTCTCACACTCCTGACCCAAGCGTAACTGACAATATAAAGGTAGGATTATTAAGAAAAAACCATTCTAATGGTGTAATCTTGTCACCAAAACTGAGGGAAGAACCAAAACTCTGTAACAACATTTCTAGTGTTATAAAATCAAGGCATAACTTTRTTCTGGCCATAATGTGCAACAGAAATAGTTTCTTCCACACATAGCCCATGTGTGCAGAGAAAATCATTCCATGACACATGAGTTGCACTAGATTCATCACTAGATTCATTAAATTTTTACAGTCCAAAGCCCGTAGAAATCCACTGGTTTAATGTTCATTGCTTCCAAGTTACTGAGTTCTTAGTATTTGGTTTCCTAGTGGACCTGGATTTCCTCACCTCTGATGTTAATTAGGTCCAAACTTCTGGATTGCCTTTTCGGCATTTTCCAGACCAGTTGTCTCCAACTATTCCAGGGGCAGTGTCTGGGGTAGATGTTTGTTGATGTTTGCTGATGGGCGTTGATGTTTTGTTGATGGTCTTTATCTTTCCCAGTCTCTTAAGATGTTAAACTCATCTCTATTAAATGGTGTAACATCCCCTAAATAAAACTCCTTTAAAATTCCTTTCTCCAAGGCAAAGGCAAACCAAGCCTGAGTAGAGAAATAAATTTTAAAACATTTTATACTTAATATATTTTCCAGCAGTCTCATCCCAGCCAGGCCTGTCTGTGAGTCTGAATGAGACCCAGAGTCAAATTCTCACCTTGCCTTCCCCACCACGTGTGGCGAATGCAGGCACAGAAACCACTGAACCTCAAACAATGGCAGCAGGGATTGGCCCCCGGTGACTGGAGATGCCAAAGGAGGGTGCCCAGCCAGACTGTTTCAGCAGAGGATCTGTGGGCAGGCACAGGGGCTTCCCCCGCTGTGGAGCCCTGGCTGCTGCTGCGTTGCCTTCAGTGCAGGGTCAGTGGTGGCCTCCCATCCTCCTCCTGCAGCCGACAAGTCCCAATCTCTGGGGCTTCAGAGCCCTTGAGCTGAGGGTGAGGGGTCCCCC
>CADDXX010001899.1:0-12414 GCA_902810485.1 Alauda arvensis
AGGATACAGATAAGGGGTGGGAAGTGTTTAGGCTGGGCTAAGGACACATCACATAAAGACACTGGCAGCCAGCAATTCACACTAAAACTCATTACTACATTTATTATCCCATATCCCACACAATAACTTACCTTAGCAAAAAGTTCCATCTTACCTTGACACAAACTTGCTCACATTTGAATCTTCCCTGGATTCCATTATAATGCTGAGATCACTGACAACAGCAGATACTTTCTCATTGTTCTAGATTGGAGAAGTAACAATAAAATATTTTAGAAAATTCTCTGGCGAGGAGAAAAATGTGTTTATTTGCATATAAAAAACTATTAAAAAGTAGCTATAAATGCTGCTAAGCACTATAAAAGTTAAAATAGCATTTTTTAAACTACAGTGTGTGTGTGAACAGTTTCTTTCATTTCAAGAGTATTACTAGCCACACAAGGCTTTTGGAATAACACCTGAGTTTGTCAGCATAGAGACTATATACATACAAAGGAAGATTCATTACTTCCTTTCACATCAATCCCACTTCTTTAAGATCCTTCTCATTTTCCAACACAACCTTTAGCTGCCATATATACGAGAAAATTCTTCACACATAAGGTTTTATCTGTTAGTTTTGGGCTGGTTTCTTTAAATTTTAAACCCTGTAGTTTTGTCTCAAAATATTCTCCTTCTTTACAACCACTATTACTCAGAAATATGTGCAGGATAATAAAATTATTTTAAATTAACTAATAATCTGTTCAAGAATGAGAAAAGGTGGTCAGAGTAGAAACGAAGCCACAAAATAAGTGAATTCTCTTTTCTATGCATTCTTGAACACTCCAAAATAAGGGATTAGGTAACAGTGAATGAAAAAGCTGAAAATCATGGTTTGAAGACCATAGGAAATGCCTCACTTTAAACCTCTTATACCAAGTCACTGCAAGCAAATGGGACTGCAAGAGAGGACTGCACACACATCTCAGCAGTCCCCCTATTCTTGAACAGAACCTTTGCTAACACTGCCATCACTAAAGATGGGAAAAGCAAAGCAAAACACTACAGAGATTCATGGATGTACTCAATAACATCAGGAAAAAGCATTGTAGGTTTGGATCACAAGGTTCAACAGGGGGATGGAGCTTTGGAGAAGCTGCCAGCAGTCACAAGTAATGTGTCACCTTCTGAAGGGACTGCTTTGCCAGTGGGGGGTTAACTAACATGCCGAAATGCCATCGTGGGGTCAAATAAAAAGATTTAAAAGGAAAGCTCCGGGCAAAAAAGATTGCTTTCCCAAGAGGCTTAGACTTGTTTTGGCTGGTTTTCAAGCCCACATCCTGACCTAATACTATGGAGGTGAGTTAATCCTATTGTGACTTCACTACTAGAAGAAATAGCTACAGTTAACAGTGTGAAAAAACCATTCCTGATGTTCTGCTGCATACCAACAGACCTGTTACCTGCTGGGCACTTCCCAAAAACAGCTGTCACCTTTTACTCCTGAAGACAGGTGAAACTGATTATAATTGCACTACTTTGTCCATGCTAATGTCAGCACAGGTTACTTTGAATACAATGTACTTATAGCAAACAAAAAATTCACACAAAAATTAGCTCTACATTACACTCTTACAAGCTGAAGTGAGGGTTTTAAAGTATTCATACACCTGGTATTCCCTATCTCATCAGCATTCAGAGTAGCCCAAATTTTCGGCATTAGGCAGCCAAGTGCTGCCGCTCAGTGGTGCAATGGCTTTAAGCACCAATACCATGGGCAGTAAATTCAACACCAGGAACCTCTCGGAGCCCCACTGACACCAAAAGATGTCATCATGCTGCAGGAGATGCAGCTGAGAGAGAAACATTCTAGGTGCAATTTTATACAAGCAAAGGTAAAGAGGCATCATGAAGACTGACCACAGGTTTCAAGCCACAAATGGACTTCAGAGGCTGCTCAATCAGCTGAACTCTTGCTGAACTCCTTTTATCCAAAGGATAAAATCCACATGTAGCTACAATCCATGTGTAGCTACCTAAATATTCAACTCCCTAATTCATAATACGGCTTTTTCAAAGAATAGGAAGGACATCTTTATTGTCCACTCTCAGTCCCATCTCATTAAATTAAGCAAAAACAAAATAAAACAACAACTTTAAAGCTGAGCTAAAAAATCAGGTTTTCCTGATGTTAGAAACACCATTACAAAGTACAACAGTGTTAGAAAAATACTGTTACAAACTTTTTTTCTCTGTTTAACATCTTGAATTCTGTGCTAAGAATAGAGTCTTACAAAAGAGCTCCCTCCCAGAAAATCTGCAATCATTGGKRTAACTTGTGGCAGTGCTGCRGTSACTACTCACATTAATYAAGCACACACAAATRTAACCAAARCRAAATAAAAACCAAATCCAAACCAACAAAGAGAGCTGCTGAAGTCTGTAGTGCTTTAGCTTTTCCTCCATTTCTTCCAGAGAGGTAACATTTGGCATTTTCCAATTTCCAGAATATGATATGTGATTATAGAATGAGTTGTGTGGGATGAAAGCTGTGCTGGGTCAGGGTGAGGCCCCAGCAGGCACCTGGCAGAGCTGAAGGACACCAAGTGCTCCCAGGCCTTTAGCTCAGGGTTAGTCTGCAAGAGCAGCCTGCAGGGAGCACGTTTTGGGAAGGAAAGGTCATAGAGACTTGGCAGTACCGGGTTAACAGTTGGAATTTAAGGTCTTTTCCAACCTTAATAATTCTATGGTAACCATTCTGTGGCCGAATACTAAACCTGACCTTCAGAACTATCTTGCTTGGATGTACATGGAATTTCAAAGTTGGCTCCAGATGTTAAAGAGCCAAAAGAACCCACCGATCTCAGATTAAACAGTTGAAGGTTTCAGCTGGATAAGGAAGCACTGACATTTGTTGATTTGAAGTTTTGTTTGGTAATTGCTTTTTTTTAAACAGACATTGAGCCTTACCTGCATTTCAAGAAGCTGGAATTCCAGTTGAAAAGACAGGGAGTGACACTTCCCCGATAATCTGTGCTTCTGCACTGTCCCATCTCTAGCTGTTATAAAATCAAGTTAACAAAATAATCAATTACACTTCTATTCAATAACTACTGCAGTTCTTCCCTTAGTCTTATTTAAAGTATTGCTACCATTCCTCATGTAAAGAAGTTTAACATGTTAAAAAACTCCAACAACTAACTCCACTTTTGTCCCGATGCAAAGCACAATAGTAGTCTGCCACTTTCCCATTAAGGAAAGGACAATATTTACTCAGAAGCTATTTTCAAAGTAATTGTCTTTCTGCTAACAGTGAATTAGAGCAGAGGTTTGCAGATGAATTGCAGTAGTATGCTCAGTGAAGGGCACAAAACTGCTTACTTTTTTCCAGTGTTTTCTTGGAATGACTTGTGAAATGAAACCCAGTAAATGCCGTTAAAAATGAGAGATCTGTTTCTAGCCTTTCAAGCTGGGCTTTCAGGTCTGATGGAGATTCATGTCCCTTGGTTTCTCCCTGAGTTTCTCTTTGGAGTGCTTTTCTAGAAAAAGAAACAAAAACAAAAGGGCAAAATACCTAGACATAACATGTCAGTACAGCAATATTGTTAAATAGAAGGCAGTGGTAATAGGATCTGATGGTTTTCAGACCCAAATCAGTTTCCAAGGAGTCAAGTTTCAGTTAGCTCACATTGCTGGAAACAGTAAACTATTCTAACTTACATAAACTCCTGCCATTCACTGCCAGGTAGACACAGCTTTTATTCCAAGTCTGGAGGTGCAAGTGTCCATTTTGAGAAGTGTGTGAAAACACACAAGAAAAGGAAACTAAAATGCCTTTACTCACTTAAGTGACTTATTTTATCCACAGAGTTTACATTTACTAATATAAGCAAAGTCCAAACATAGAGGCAAAAGCTTATCCCTAACAATTTTGACAAAGAAATTCTAATAATCTAACAAATGAAAAAAAAAAAACAAAGGCATACATTGACTCCAGTATCTCCTCATCAGAAAAGAAAGTGGATTCTTGTCGAAGATCTTCATACTTTTCTGTCAACAGCCTAATTTCTTCTTCCAGTGCCTGGATTTCATCTTCATAAGCTTGAAAAGTGCTGTTGTCCATTTCCCAGAATCACTGTTACTGCATAAAACAAAATAGGGATTTTTCTCAGGAACAAACAAGGAATCAATTTTTTTTAAAGACAAGTATAACATAAGGCAATTGTTTTAAGATACAGAGGAACTGCACAGCCTCCAGAGACAGAAGTTAAATCAGGGCTCTGATGGAGTCAAAGGCTTTAAGAACCTTTTTAATTAGTCATTATTTGATCCAGGAGTGCATCCAGCTGTTTTACATTTGCTGTAAAATGTTTTTACCTGCTCCACAGGTAAAAACCAACTGCAGTCAGATACAAAAACGGAACCCAGCTTTGACCAATTGACCTAATGACTCACCTGGGCAGAAGAGGCACAGCTGCTCCTAACACTGTTCCTAACACAATCTGCCTTCAGAGTAACCAGCAGTAAAGAGGCACTAATTGCAAAGACGTTTCTCCAATTCACGTAATTTAAAAAATAAGCATCGGTTTTCAGGAAAAATAATAATCTGACATTCAGCCTAGCTACAACACATTCAGAAATCTGTAGAAGACATCATGCAGATCAAAACTAATGTGCTACTATTTTTGACCAGGAAAAATCCAACATTAAGTTTTGTATGTTTTTAAACCACCCCTACACAATGTGCAAGTTCCACACTAACATTGTTCTGTAAAGGGGGATGAGGGAAATAGGATTTTATTCGTTTATTTCATAGGAAACAGTGCCTTTATAACACACATAAGAAAACAACATCAAAAGCACGCTCTGCATTAAAAACTTGCTTAGTGACCAAAGGAAGTATATGCAATTAGATAATCATCACTAGATTTTTTTTAAGTGGATACAGTGAAGAAAGTCATGGTCACAAAAAAGAAAAACATTACAGAATGTTACCCCAGAACAGCTGATCCCTCTTTTAACAGCCGTTACAGAAGACATAGACTAGTTACAGCTGCTTAAATGCAATTTCACTAGGCTGCAGAAGACTCAAACACTAATTATGACTTCAAAGATTATGTATCTAGGAAAAAAATACCTACTCTTTAAACAAGTAAAAAAAAAAAATCTTTTACAAACACTTCTTATATATCGTACGTGTGTATATTTATAAATATTTGTGCTTTAACAGCGCGTCTTTCACATTTCTACGTACCTCCCTGTTTACACGCCCGAGTATTTGACTTTATGCTGCCACAAGAGGAGCTGGAAGCGCTTTGGAGCGTTTGAGAGACCCGAAGCGGTGCGTTCCGTGCCCGCTGCTTCCCGGCGGACCTTCAGACCTCGCAGGGCGATGCTGAAATCGCGACCTGTCCGAGGAGCCGGTGCTGACCCGCGCCGAGGCTCGCAACGACAGAGATGCCCCAGGGGCGGAACGGGTGTCCAAGCAGCGCAGTCGGGAGCCCTGGAAAGACTGGCAGCCGCGGACACCTGGCCCTGAGAGAGGAGAGGAGGGAGCCGGCGCTGAGGGCGCGGGCAGTGAGCGGCCGGGGCCGGCGCTGAGGGCACTGAGAGCGCTGAGGGTGCGGGCAGTGAGCGGCCGGCACTGAGGGCGCGGGCTAGTCGGCGCTGAGGGTGCGGGCAGTGAGCGGCCGGCGCTGAGGGCGCTGAGGGCACTGAGGGCGCGGGCAGTGAGTGGCCGGCGCTGAGGGCGCTGAGGGCACTGAGGGCGCGGGCAGTGAGTGGCCGGCGCTGAGGGCACTGAGGGTGCGGGCAGTGAGCGGCGGGCACTGAGGGCGCTGAGGGCGCGGGCAGTGAGCGGCCGGCACTGAGGGCACTGAGGGCGCTGAGGGCGCGGGCAGTGAGCGGCCGGGGCCGGCGCTGAGGGTGCGGGCAGTGAGCGGCCGGCGCTGAGGGCGCTGAGGGCGCGGGCAGTGAGCGGCCGGCGCTGAGGGGAAATGAGCGCTCAGACCCGGCGCGCGCGCCCCGCGCTTTTCGAACCGCGCGCCAAGCCACGAGCCCGGGCGCTACCACAGCTGCTACCCGAGCGGGGGGTGCCGGCCGCGCCTTCCATCCCCTCCCTGTCGAACACCAGAGCCGCTTGGGGATAATGCCCAAGTTCTTTAATATAAATGACAGGAAAAAACCTTGTTTTGTCGGCTGTTCCCTTGTTTACGTTTAATTTCTACTCACGTCTTCCGGAAAACAGCCCGGCTTTTCTTCCTGGTTAGTCACGTTCAAAGCGTCCGCTGTGACAGGACCCAGCCCCCGTGTTCCCACCACACTTGACCGGCCGGAAACAGGAACCCAGCAGAGGCGAGCAACCGATCAGAATCCAGCGGCACCAGGAGGCGGAACCCTTTTTTTCGAGTGAGGTCTGGGAAGAGTTGCGAGGGGGAAGGTGAGGCGGTGGCGCTGCGAGGCTCGCACATGGCGGCGGTGAGGCCGGGCCGGGGGCTCCTCAGGCTGGGGCTCCTCAGGCAGGGGCTCTCTCTGCATCTCCCGGGAGGAGAGGGCTGCGCTGGGCTGGGCTGGGCTGGGCTGGGCTGTGGGCGGCTCGCGTCCCCTCCATAGGGTTGTATTGTAAAGAGCCTTTTGCGCTTATTCTCGCGCATTCGGTTATATGGTTCAGGGTTTTTAAAAACCCCAACTCCTGAGCCCTGGTTCCTGCAGCAGCGCAGGGTTTGCTGTCGCTGCGCTGGAACGGAGCGTGTTACCTACTGCAAATCCAAAGAGTGCTCTGCTCGTAAGGTTCTTCGTGGCTTTTTAATGCGCTGATCTGTCCCTGATTCGTTATTCCGATCACATTAATTTCCGTGAGTGTCAGTGAGCTGTTTTGTCTCCTTGCAGAGGAACAGAGTGTATGTTCTGGATGTGACACCTTGACTTTGCAGCATGGAGAAGGAACAGGTTTTCAAACGTCTGTATGTTGGAGGGCTTGGCCATACGGTTTCCAGGGCTGAGCTGGAAGAAAGATTTGGCAAGTTTGGGCGTGTTTTGGAGGCAGAGATTATTACCAGAAAAGATGATCAGGGTAACAGTTTTCTTTTGTCTTTTAAAAGTTATTTGCTTTTCAGTTCCGAACATGAAATGTAATTTTTGTTTTAGAGACACGTTTTAAAGGAAATGATAAAACTACATAGAAATTAACTTAATTTTTGTCATTGATCAGGGAATCCTACGAAAACTTTTGCTTACATCAGTGTCAACATTTCTGATGCAGAGCTGAGAAAGTGTAAGTCCTTTTCTTTTATTTTTTTGCTTGTTTTTGAGCCAAGTTACATTGCTGATATCTTGTTGTTACATCCAGTTGTAATCACAGCAGAGTCTCTTTCATTCCCTTGTCAAGTTGATTTTATTTTCTTTAAGCTGCAGGGTTTTTTGGGGTGTTTTTTTTTTGCTTTGCTGAAGTTTGAAGAAGTTGCTTTGAGCAGACTGAAGATCCCTTGTGAGTGAAGTAGGTGGTTTGTGAGTTTCAGAGACTCACAGAATGCTCTGGCTTGGAAGGGACCTTAATGGTCATCTCATTGCACCCCCTGCCGTGGTGGGGACTCCTTCCACTGTCCCAGGCTGCTCCAAGCTGTGTCCACCCTGGCCTGGGACACTTCCAGGGATCCAGGGGCAGCCACAGCTTCTCTGGGCACCCTGTTTGTTTGTTCTAAGCCTTTTATGAAAAGGAAATGGGCTTCAAATGCTTTCATCAGGTCTATGAAATGCTGAAACTGAGTAATGTGAGAGGAAACCCAGAAGAAGAGCTGATGTAAAGCTTCTTTTGCAATGTGCTCCTGGATCTGGGGAATGCTGCCATTAGGCACTTTTGAAGTGAGAACTTGAATTTTGGATGTAAACCTTCTGGTTTAAGATTTGGATATTGGCCCTTTTGGATAGAAACCTAACCCAAGTGAGCAATCATATGAGTATAAGGTCATAGTGAGGGAACCTCAGGCTGTCACAGAAGGAAGCTTAGTGAAGTCTGTGATGTGCTTTTTAAAACTTTTATTTAATTTTAATTTAAGAAAATATTCAATTTCCCATGTCTCTTTTGCAGGCATGTCAATTTTAAATAAAACAAAATGGAAAGGAGGGACACTGCAAATTGAGTTGGCCAAA
The DNA here is from genome assembly GCA_902810485.1 of Alauda arvensis. Lineage (NCBI taxonomy): Eukaryota > Metazoa > Chordata > Aves > Passeriformes > Alaudidae > Alauda > Alauda arvensis. The sequence continues at coordinate 8,131 of CADDXX010001899.1, forward strand.
GAAAGCTTTTTGCACAGGTAGAAACAAATCTTTACAAATGTATGTTGTTGCTAAAACTACCTTTTTCTACTTACCTGACAACATTTTGGCTGTACTTCCATTTGTATTAACTCAGTGGGCTGTTGATTTATGTTTGATGCTGTAACATGTTTTGATCATTCCCTGAAATTTGATGGGTGTTAATTCCCTGAGTAGTGAGTGGTTGCTGTTCTGTGGGAGGGGATCACTCCCAGCTCCAGTTCTGCTCCTGGGCACACCTTTTTCCATGTGTGGTGTACTTTCTGGTACAGGCTGGCCACAGAGAGGGAGGAAGCAAAGCAGCAGAAAGAAAAACCCCAGAGAAATGCCCAAATGAGTCTGCTGGAATCACTGAAAAAGACGGGAGTTGTGGATTTCCACATGAGAGCAGTGCCAGGTACAGAGGTGCCAGATCATAAGGTATGGTGGGGTAGATGTATAAGAGAAATAAAACAGCAAAAAGCCAAGCTCATTGCATCTAAATTCATGCTAAATTTATGCTTTATGTAAAGAAACGTAATTATTAAGGTTGACAGCCCAAGCTGTGAAAAGTACTCTGTGGAAATATGTCATGTGTAGACATGGAGAAGGTTCCTGTCATTCTTTGCAGTGACTGGAAATTGTGATCATACTGTCCACTCCTGCCATGTGAAATGAGGACATGCTTTGTTCCTCATTTGTACTGGGAATATGGTTGTGTCACCCATAAAGCTTGTCAAGGGAATGTGTGACTTATTTCTGTGCACCACATAACTTTTGGTGGCTGGGTTGGGCTTCAGGACAGGATCAGGGTCTGCACATGCTTATAAAAGTAGGAATAAAATAACTCAACATGCACATTTAGGAAACAAAATTTATATTTACTACAAAGTTTTCAAAACTGTTTGCTAAGCACAGAATGGTTTTGGAGGGATTTGTAATTTTTTGGGACGTGGGGGAAAAGAGCAAAATAACAGTGATCCTGTCTTTGTAGGTACCACTCTGAATTCATAAACCAGAAACCCTATATTAAAATCAGCCCTTGTAAAGAAATGTAGTTCTTTATTATCACTCTTTATTTGTAGATTGTTGGGATTTAGTTTTTTGGTTAGCTTTGGTTTGTTTTGTTTTTTGAGAAGGTGGATGGCCAAGTTGCATGCTAGGGCTCACTAGAGAGAATAAAGAAAAAAGAATTAGTCACATGTGGTTCTTTTTTACTGTTTTTGTTATTCAAGAATAAACATTGTTTTATTCCAGAGTTACTTCCACTCTCTGGGGTTTTTTAACACTGATTATTTTTCTTTTCTTTTAGAAATGGGTTGTTGGAAAATTCGGCAGAGTCTTGCCTATCCTGCACCTCAGGAATCAACAGAAAAATAAAATATCCTTTTTGTTTGGCCTTGAACACAATTCCCTTCCTTCCTTTGTCATATGGAAGAACAGTTGCTTGACAGTCCTAATTTTTACTACTCTGTCAGGCTTAATGTACTGAATCCCCAAGTAAATCCTGCAGTAAGTTTGTGTGACTTGAGTAATTGATTTACACTGCTCTCAGTTGCTTAAAGGCTTATGGTCATGACAAAATGAAAAAGGATTCTTTGCTGCCCTTTCCTGCAGAATTCAGCCTTCATAAAGCCCTGAGTCTCCTGAAAGTATTGGGGTCTTTCAAATCCTTAACTCAGACTAACGTGGTGAAATACGACCCCTCCAAGTATTGCCACAACCTGAGGAAGCTGGAGCCAGAGCTGGCACACGCAGCTCCTGTGGCCCAGCTCACCTGGAAGCTGGAAGGAGAAGATGACAGCACGAGCAGGAAGCGGCGAGGGGAATTCCCTGCAATGAGGAAACCTCCGGAGAAACGGAGGCAGCTGGGCACTGAGGCCCTGAATGGAGCAGCTCTGTCCTCTGGGTGCCCATCACATCCCAAACACACAGACTCACCACAGCTCAGCCCAAGGTCAAAACCCAAAACTGGTGAGGAGTTGGAATTGCCTCCAGCAAGGAGACTGGATGGGAAAATACCAAGAAGAGGTTTCTTGTTGGATCAAAGCAATGCTGGTGGAGTTACAGCCAAAAGTAATACCAATGTTCCTGATAGTGACATTGATTCTGAAGAGGAGATCAGAGCAATGGTAAAGAAAGAGACAGAAAGACAGAAAGCTGAAAATGTTGAGACCGAAAGTGAGCCCTTGGAAATTGTTGGGGATAATTTTGAATTAAAATACAATAGCCACTGGTCCTTGAGCAATTCGGATGCCATGAAGAAAGCTATCAAAGGAATTAACAAAGAGAAAGAAACTGTGGAGTGTGATAATGGTTATGATTCAGCAGATACAGATGAAATTATTGCTGAAAGTAAAACTCCAGAAGACTGTCAACAGGGGAAAGTGAAAAACAAAGAAATATTAGCTAAGAAAACATGTGGTTTGGTAAATGGCTCCTCACTGAAAACTTGCAGTTTAAATGAAAAACACATTAAAAGAAAAGGGAAAATCAAAAAATCCAGAATTGCTGCCTTGCAGAGTACAGCAGCCAACAGTACAGCAGAGACACATGATAGTGACAGCTCTTGTTCAGAGTCTGAGAAAGGGGAGTCTGAAATCAGCTCTGATTATGAGTCCATGATGCAAAACTGCTACCGCTTAGACCTCACCTTGGATGACTTAAAAGCACTGGCTACAGAAAACACTGGGACATCTGCAGAGGGTTCAGGCAGTGAACAGAGTCCTTGTCAGTCCAGCATTGAAGATAATCCCAAGGATAATACTGTAAATAAACCAAAACCTTCTAAATTTCACCCTGCATTTAAGAAAAAAATTATCTGTCCTGAAGATGTGCTGGCTGATATTTTAGCAGGAGAGGAGGATGCTGTTGAGGAAAGCTCCAAGGGACAAAATAATTCACATTTGAAATATCAGCCCTTCAGAGGAATGGGGTCCCTTTGTGTAAAGGAGTTAAGTAAGGACGGCACTGGGTTAAAGAAGAAGACTGTAGAAAGTTTGGGACTTGAAGCTTGCACACCTTATTGTGGGCAGGAGTCATTTAAAAATCAGCCAAAGAACCATCCCTTGTGTTCACTTGAAGTCAGCAGCAAAAAGAGGCACAAAGTGCCTTGTGAACAGCACGAGGAACTGTCAGTTGCTGCCTCCTCAGTAGGTCAGAGACTTCAGCCTGGTTCCAGGCCTCATTTGCAAGGGAAGAACAAAGGTGTGAGTTCTCTACAAGACCAAAATTCAGCTGTTGCTGCCGGTACTGATGAGGGTGATGGGGGCAGTGACATGGACAGTGATGCTGCAGAGGCCCAGGAACACATTAAACGGCAGCTGAAGAGCCCAAAACTGCTTTCCAAAACATTAAAGAGGAGTACAGGCAAAAAAAATCCAGAATGTGAAGGTAATAAAGGTGGGAATAAGAATACAAGCCTTCTGGAAGATAAGGAGCTTTGTCTTCGTGCTGCTGCCTCAAAGGAGCCCAGTACAACAGAGAAACAGCTCCAGGACAACCAGAGGCGGCTGGCAGCTCTGGAAGAGAGACACAGAGAGAGGGAATTACAGAAGAAACTCATTCAAGGAGCTCTTTCAAATCTGGTAATTACAACTGCTACCTGAATAGTCCACACTATAAGGAAGAGGGTAATTAATACATGTGGAGTAAGATGTTTTAAAATCATAGTTTGGAATTTCTGATGACATTGCCAGTTTTCTTTTGGGAGTATACAAAATGCTGCATACCTCCTCCCTGGAATACCTGTCGAGTTGCAAGAGGAAGAGCAGATTCCTCTTTCTGTGTTGTGGAAATGTCTTTCAGATAGTCATGTCTGAGTGCAGCTGGTGTTTGATGTGTTTGACTTGACACTTGACTCTTTCCTAGGATAGGCAGCCAGCAGGAAAGCACAAACACATCATATTCGATTCTGATGTGGAAGAGGAAGCTGAAGTGGACAAGATGTCGAAAAAAGATGCAAGTTTGGGAAATATGCCTGGAGAAGTAAGTGTTAGTGGGAAAAAATCAGTATGACATAATCAGAAAGTTGAATTTTTTATACTGAACTCATAACACCTGAGTTTCCCTTTGCATGGATATTCTGCCTATGGTAAAACTGAACACTCATATCTCTAAAGCAGAATTGTAGAAGGTGTGTGGACAAGGTAAGATTTGAAACACATGGATCAGGAAGGGAGCTGGTTGTGCAAGACATCTGCTTTTTCAGCTAAACTGAAGAGCACATGAACAAAGTTGCTACTAATACATTCTCAAACTTACATGAACAGCTGCTTTTCTCTCCTT
>CADDXX010001919.1:1329-12211 GCA_902810485.1 Alauda arvensis
CATCTATTTATATTTTACTAGTTGTTGTTATGATCTTCTTTAAATACATTGATTTGATTAAGTTGCTGCTTATAGACAGGTCCTTCTACTGTAAATATGTTCCATAGATTGTTGTTGGTMTAAAGACCGTCATAATGTTATGGGAGGGGGMTATATAGTACTTAGCTAAGAAACAATGATACTGAATTTTATAAGGAGCAGGATTGAAATTGCTGAAGAAACTTACGTTTCTGTGACTCTGCTTTCTTAGTTTTGTAATCTGCTTCCTTTAGCTGCTCTTAGTTCTAGCTAAGGGAGATATTCTTTCTAATAAAGTCAGATAGGTATTATGGGAAATAACCAGGAGCAACTCAGGCTGAKACTCAGAGGAATGTGTTACCCCTGTGGTAAAGAAAGCAGCTACACCCATCAAGTTAAAGTCAAAAGGGTATTGTTTTACTTAAAGGAGCCTTGGAAGTATTTTATCATGAGAGATGAATTAGATGTCCAAGTAAGAAATTAGAACAATAAAATAATAAATCGAATATCACAAACAGAAAAAGTGCATGTGTGAGGCATGAAATGTCATCTGGGGGACATCTGGGAGCATGACAAAGGTTATGATGGTGCAGTAAGAGGACATGTCCCCACGATCCCTCCTCAAGATTACCATAAAAGAACATTAGCAATATTGCTTCCTAGAAAAACTGCAAGAAGAAACATGATACACCTGTATCTGAGGAAATCATAGGCTGAACTCTGCAGAAGCAGGGGAAAAGTTGTAGTTTACATAAACCCCTGAAAGTCTTTGTTTCACTGGCATCCTTGGAAAATAAATGACTGTGTCCAATACTGACTAGCATTGTTATTAGGGATGTTACTTCAACAACAGTCAAGGTGCTGAAGTTTGGACCTTTTGGGTCCCTCCTTTGCTTCAGTTAATATGTTCTATAGTTCCTTGTTGTTGCTCTTCTAGAAGTAAATTCTCCTTGTTTGTCACATCCCAGCTCTCTTTGAAATTCCTTCAGGCACAGGCAGCATTTGCAGAATTTGCTGAGAGCCTGGGCCAGGGTTCCTTCCCCCTGTTCCAAACAAGGGTTTGCAATCACTTCAAAAATCCCCGCCAAGGGGATCAGGAAAACCCAGATTTGATATTAAGCACCAGCCCAACAAAGTTCATTGGCAAGGTTCACTATGCTACTGACCAGATGGTTAAGACACACCAAGGGATAAAAAGCAATAATAAACAAAATCCAGTCCATCCAAACAGAAATTAACCGAGAACTTTCCATGTGTGTTGAGTATGTGTRTGTGTTCAGGTGTGTGTGACAAAGGGACAGTGAGGGCAAGGATAAAAAGCAATATGGCCAAAAAGCTTAAGAGCAATCCAAATGAACAGGCCTTAAACTTCACTTCTGCCCTGACATTTACCCAAGGAACAACAGGTACCAGCAGTTAACTTAGCTTATAATWGAACTGACTGAGGTATCCAAGGTACTTAAACATCCAAGAGAGCAGCATTTCTGCCCCCTTTGCCAGGGCACAGGCACAAGTGTGTGTGCACACAGACAGAAAGAGCCAGGGCATGGTCCCTGGGAGAAATTCCCCTGGGAAGCAGTTAAATGCTCTGTTGGGGTTGATCTGTTAGTTTTCAAGTTCTGTTGGTTCGCCCCGACACCCCTATGTTTTCAAGAATGGTTTCCCCTGGGTGTGCCTCTCCCCAAAAAAGGTTATGCCAGTCTGTTGTCAACCCCTCCCAAAGGTTTGTCACTCAATCTTATACCCGGCCCAGAGCTCTGGAAAGTTCTCCTAGGAAAGAGCCTGGAGTGGCTGTTCCACCCCTAGACCTCCCCTATGTCTGCTGTTGGTTGTGTTGTTATGCCAGTCAACCCTCTTCCCCTCCCTCTCCTTTCTGGATTGGTTCCTGTGCTTTCCCTGCCCCTTGATCCTCCCCCAGTTAAAAGTTACTGTTCTTGGTTGTTCCCTGCTCTGCGCAGCAGGCACTGATTGGATACACTTGTCTCCCCTCTTTGGGGTGCAATAAATCTAGTCCGGCCCCTGCACAAAGACCTCTCTTCCTCCTTCTACGGCGTTCGGAGCTTACCCTCAGTTTGCCGTCGCCACCACCGCCCCCGGGGTCTCGTAGTGTGGTTGAGCCTGCTGGTTTGCAGCAGCCCTCCTGTTAGCTGGGCTGCCCCTGACCAGCAAGAGGATCAGGCGGAGGGCTGGGAACTCTGCAATGTTCACTGGGGATGCTTTTGCATTTCCCCAAGGGACCAAGGGGTRAGCCTTGAACRGTGGGGGGATGGGCCCCAGATCCACCCTTGCTTGGGGCTCCCCCGAGTGCAGCAAACAGGAGAGTTCCCGGCTTGGAGATGCCACACTGCCAGGGAGCTCACTGGGCACCGCTGCAGCCCAGGAGAGCTCCAAGGGGGCTCCTTTGGGACTGCTGCTTATAGGGTCACCAGAGATGGGCTTTAGTCATAACAAGGCTTCATCCTGGCCACAGACTGGCTCAGCAACTTTYTCTGCAAGTGTGAGAACGGGGATGTTGTGCCATTCAGGCAAGAAAAAGAGTTTCCAAGGCTGTTCCTAAGGTAACCAAGAGCTCCTCAGACGTCATCAGCCCCGGGAAGCAGACAGTGTTTCTGATAAACTCCAGCAGAGCTGAGCCAGGGGCTGTTCATCAAGGCCGAGGCCTAAGGACCATTTCTCAGATCTCAGTCTGGCCTGGAGAAAGGAAGGGGAGGTGGGATAGAGGGGGTAGCCCTTCAGCAGTGCCCAGCTGCTGGCATTTCCATCCAGGAGCTGCTGAGAGGCTTTGGGAGGGTGAGGAGCAGCCCAGGCTGGGTGCTGAGGACAGGCCAGCAAACAGACACTGGAGCGAGCTGTGTGACAGAGCCCAGAGACAAGTCCTAGAGAAAGGCCGCCCTGTTCCACCCCAAGACAAGGCCTCTCACAGCCCCAGAAAACATAAAAGTTGTTTGACTTTATCCTTGAGTAGGCAACAAAGTCAAAAGCCACGGGATTCTGCTCACCTCCCTCTTTGCCTGGCCTGCTCCTGCTCTCCCAGCACCACGCCCTGTCTGCTGCAGAGCCTGGACACTCCCCACAAGCTGCCCACAGGGAAACACCACAATCTGGCAGCAGTTTGCTGGGCTTCCCTTTCCCAAAACTGAACCATCTCTTGCCTTTCCCATCCCAGGACAGTTCAACCTTTACCTGTTCCAGAGCTCATTCTCTGCACATTGCTGATCAGAAGTGGTCCTCCACTAGAAACGCCCCCATAGCCCGGGAGGACAGACCAGGGCCATCATTAAACCCACAAGCACTCCTTGTGCACCCAGGATCACCAGCYTTCCAYCTCTGGGATTCAGGCTTCCTGCACAGCTCCCGCTCTCCTTCTCCTCCTCTCTCCAAACCTTTGGGAAGCACAGAGCTCCCAGGCTTTGGAAATTCCCAAGGCCAGTGCCTCCCATGGGTTCTTGGGCAGCCCCATCCCAGATGTCCCCTGTTGTTCCCAGGGAGCTGGTGAGTGCTGCAGGGTGGCCCCAGAGCATGTCCCTGGCCATGTGCTGGGGCAGGGAGGTGCTCCCTGGTGCTCAGCACTGTCTGGGGTGGACTTCCTGGGGGGAGGGGGGACCAGTGAGGGTGGGGCAGGGGTGGAGTCACCTCATACAGYCCCCCTGTGACCTCACACCACCTCCCTGTGATGTCACAGCCTGCTGTGTGCTGTCCCACAGCTGCTCCTGTGATGTCACAGCCCACTCTGCTATTTCACCAACTCCCTCTCTATGATGTCAGTGTGCTCTGGGACCTCACAGTCCCCTCTGGGATGTCACAGCCACGCTATGATGTCACACAGCAACTCCCTGATGTCACAGCCCACTCTGCGATGTCTCAGCCTGCTCAGTGATGTCACACCCATCCACTCTATCATGACAGATTCTGCTCCGTGACCTCATAACCACTGTGACGTCACAGCCTGCTCTGTGATGTCACATAACCACTCCATGATGTCACAGACTGTAATGAATATAGAGACCATAGCTGAATGGTCGCAGTGGGTGGTGAGTTGTGTTTGGAGCCTGTGAGCTCCCCATTGATGGTTTGTTGGGCTCCCTGTTGGAGCCTGCRAGCTCCCTTGCCGGCGTTTTGTAGACCCTCGTGTTGGAGTGGTTWCRTTCCCCAGTTCTGCTTGATTGTACCCCAAAAGCCTTTCCCTGCTGATTTCCCCCAGTTGGAAACTCCTTTCCCTGGTTGTAGTTTCTTGTCCCAATGCCTCCTGTCCCTTGATATCCCCTCCTCACCTGCCACAGCCGCCGCTCCCGCCATTTGGACCCCCTCAGCCGCTTGCCGCCATGCTGCAGGACGGGGCTGCTGTCAATCTGCAGACGTCCCTCCCGCCCACGACTCCGCCTCACCACCTCGAGCTGTCTGTCGACGAGAAGGCAACGACCCTATACAAATCAGGGCGCCTGGAACCCCCTGGGACAGGAACGAGCCATAAACCACCAATTTCCACCAAAATGCTCTATAGCCCGGCGGACTGGAGTGCCATAACACCAAGGGGACTACTTGGGGACCCTTGCTGCGGGCCAGCCGGACTCGGCCTGTCTTCGGAGGTGGCCGACCAGAGACACCCCTGGACTCCAACGAGCCTATCTGAGTTCCTGGGAACCCTCATCGTGGATGAACTCCCAGCATTGCAGCGGCACAAGCGGCACTGCTGAAGAGGTCCACTCCCCTTGGCGAAGCAGCGGCGCAGGCTATCCCTTAAAGGACACCCCTTTTTAATAAAGGCTTAAAAGGAGTTAAAACTATTGTCTCCTGCCCATTTATATCACAGACCGTTCTGCGATGTCATACATTTTCACTGGGACCTCACTGTTCACTCTGCAATGTCATTCAGCCCCTCTGTGATGTCACTGCTCACTGTGTGATGTCTTAGGGCACTCAAGGATGTCCTACCTTGACATGTGATGCCATACATAGTTCTGTGATGTCACAGCCTTCTCTGGGATGTCATACAGCCATCCTGTGATGTCACAGCCCACTCAGTGAGGTCATACAGCTGCCCTGTTGGGTCACAGCCCTAACTGTGATGGCAGCACACCAAAAACCTGTGATATCACAGCCCTCTCTGTGATCTCACACAGCCACCCTGTGATGTCACACAGTCCCATTTGGGATGTCAGTCTTGCCTGTGACCTCACAGTCCACTCTGTTGTGCCACAGCCCGCTCTGTGATTTCACACATCCCCCCTCTATGATGTCACTGCCAACTCTGTGATGTCACAAATCCACCCTATGATGTCATAGCCCATTCAGTGATATTATACAGATGCCTGTGATGCCATAGCTTGTTCTCTGATGTCAGACCATGGGCCTGGGATGTCATCCAGCTATCATCTGATGTCATATCCCACTCTGGGATGTCCTATCCTGCTTTATTATGTCATAGCTCAATCTGTGATGTCATTCATCTCTCCTGTGACATCATAGTCCACTGTATGATGTCAGACCTCAGCCCTGTGAGGTCACARCCTGCCCGTTGATGCCCTTCATGATGCCACACAGCCACTCCATGATGCCCCAGAGTCACCCTATGATGTCACCAATCTGACATCTTACATCCCTCACTGATGTCATAGTTAGATCTGTGATGTCACACAGCTGCTCTAGGATGTCACAGCCCTCTCCATGAGTTCATGTATACACCCTGTGATGTCAGACCCCGCTCTGTGATGCCTCACCTGGACGCAGACACTGAGCAGGGAAGTGTCCATGTCCTGGGGGCTGTGGCTCAGCAGAGACAGCCCTGGGGCAGCCCCGAGCCACCTCCACCTTGGTCACTGCAAACTCGGTGCTGCCAAGGGCAGGGATGGTTCTGGTCTCCTTGAGGACACTCCGGGGAGCCCCCTTTGCCAGCCATGAACTGGATTTGATRATCTGAGCTCTGTTCAGGGGCAGTCTGGGAGCCTGTTCCCTTCCCCTTGCCCAAGGGCAGAGTGTCGCTGAGGGCTGGAGTTGGAGGCTGTGTCTGCCCTGACAGCCGCTACCGCGGGGCTGTGCCTGCTCCTGCCAGTGTGGGCTTGTCTGAGTTGTGCCTTGTGCCTCTTTCAGGTGTCCCTGCTGCAGTCACAGCTGGCCCAGGACTGACAGCGCTGCCAGAACTGCATTGAGAGCTGTGCAAGGACCAGGCAGGAGCTGTCAGACCTTCACCAGGAGCTGTCCTGCTCCTTTGCAGCTCTGCTCAGGGAGCCCAAAGCTGTTCTTGTGAAAGCAGACACTTGAAGCTGCATTGGTCTCTGAACCTGAATGTGGCAATGACATCCCTGTGCCATCAGTCTATGGGGAGTCAGGCCCCTTCTTGTACCGTGGAGGACTTGGCTGCACTCGAGGGAGAARACCCATGACTGCAGAGCAAGCAAGGGCCTGACATGGGAGTAATTGCAGCTTCAGAGGGATCTGCTGGAGCAAGAGAAGGGTGATATTACCAAAGCTCTCAACGTTCATTGCCCTCTCCCCTGTGTGGGCAGAAGTGTAGATTGCCCYGGAAAAGGTGCCCACCGAAACATGCACATATTTCTGTCTGCTGAAGGATGCCACATGAGTGCCATCCATCTGCCACACCTCACAGCTGTTCAGTCCCCTTGGGTTACCCCTGATACCAACGATGGTACTGCGGTCTTCCCGCATGAGGGGCATGTGGCCACAATGGCCCGGGCCTGGTCTCGGCTGATGGAATTGCCTTACCAGCCCGGGTGCATTCTGGTGAAAGAGCTGATGGCTGATCTTAGGCTGCTCGAACACATTGGGGAGTGGTGCCATCTGAACTGCCGAGGCRGCTAGGGAATCAGCCCGCCGATTCCCATCCGCAAGAAATCCAGACAGCTCAGTGTGGGAGTGGATGTGCATCACAAAGAATGGTTGCTCTCAGTGGGAGACAAGCTTAATCAACTTTGAGAGCAATTCAAAAAGCCTACGGTTGGACACCTCCTGCAGCACCGCGTTTTCTGCTCTGGACACTACACCAGCTACATATGCCGAATCTGTTATCAAATTGAATGGCTCGGAAAACCTCTCAAAGGCCCAGACAACAGCGTCCAACTCAGCTACTTGAGGTGATCCTTCCACCCCCTTAACATCTGTCTCCCACCGCCGAGTTTGAGAATCCCTCCAAGTTACTACTGACTTATGGGATGCTCCAAATGCGTCAGTGAAAACTGTCAGTGCCTTTAAGGGCTTCTGGCTCATTACTGACTTAATTGATAGTTTGAAATTTGACTCCGAATTAAAAATTTTGTGAGCCAGTTTCTGAAYGCRAATTTGGCCTGTGTAGCTGTCCAAAGCAAATTGTAGAACCTTGTTTTCCTGTAGGAGATGGTCCAACATTGGCTTAGTTAGTTCGCCCGACTTCGATTTTAATGGAATGTGAATGCACTCAAAGTCGCTCCCCGCCAACTCCCTGATCCGCAGTCTGGCCTTGCGGATCAGTTCGGCCACCAGCTCTTTGTGGCCTCGTCATTCTTTTGGACCAATGGTGACTGAGGAAATCCCACTCTATGATCAAGAGTGGGTCCCTCTGGTCCTTGTCCCTTTTCCCCTTGGGGACCTCCATTCATTGGAAGATTAATCCATGGAGGTGTGGCAGTTTACCCAAAATGATGAATTTGAATGGCAGGCCCGGTTGGTATCGATGGGCCTGCCTGGCAGACATTTTTGTGGATATCTTTTCCAAGGCAACTCTAGCCTCTGGGGTGAGCGACCTGGGGCTATCAGATTCATCTCCGCCCTCCAGTAATTTAAAGAGAGGTTCCAGGTCTTCGTTAGTAAGACCCAGCCACGGTCTCACCCAGTTCAAAGTCCCACACAGCTGCTGGACATCTGCCAAGGTCCGAATTGATACCTGGATATCCAATTTTTGCAGAACAGTGGTCCGCTCTGTGATTTTCAGGCCCAGACACTTCCAGGGTGGCATCCATTGGATCTTATCTTCTCGCAGCTCGAATCCTGTGGCAACCAACGCATTGGTTGTCAGGTCAAGCGCGTGGGTGAGTTCGTCATCTGTGGGGGCACAAACAAGAATGTCATCCCTGCTCGCGATGGAGAAAAAGAGGCTGACATCTATGGGGGGGTCAAATTCCCAGGGTTTATTGGGAGTAGGATCCAACTTACCCCAAGAGGACTCACCCAGAAGAGTGCCTCTCTGGGGTGTGCAGCAGTTCTTAACTGGGAGAGGGAAGGTTACAATTGACCAATCAGGAAGGGTAAGGGAGTGGTGACAACTTGGATAGACAATAACCRGGAGCAAAGAGGAGAACCAGGGGGAGGAACAAACTTGAAACAACAAAACACCAGGCAGAACAGGGAGAACTTTCTAGTGGTAAGGGAGAGGTTTGGGGAAACCTGACAGGCGTTAGAGGGCACAAGGAAAATTGACAAGGGCTGAGTGAACTTTCTGGAATRAGGGGACAGGTCCAGGGAAGATGGGCAGGTGCCAGGGGAGGGCACAGGGGAAATTGACATGGGCTCAGRGAGGGACAAATCAGGGAGGCASACCTGGGGCAAACCAAATACAAACAGCAGAAAAGGGGGTAGCTGGGAGTAAACCAGTACAACCAGGAAGAACAAACCCCAACACCATTGAAATGGCACAAATGTGCCTTTTCAAGATGAGCTTCCATGGGGCTCAATTTCCATATTCAGGTGTGGGGATCTTGAGCCACGGKGTCCTKSAAGAWTTGCCTGTGGCTGTCAGGAGCAAGCAACTCATGTCTCTCTGTATTTGCACCTTGTAGGTCAGCAAAGGAGAGCCTGGAATCCAGCCTGTTTGCTGCTCAGCAGCAGATATCTCAGCTGCAGATCAGCAGGAACCATCAGGAGGCTCAAGTGCTCACGGTCAAGCAGGCCAAGGAGGTGACAGAAGGTGAKAAGYKYATGTGCTTTKTTTGTGGTGCCACCCCTGCCTAGAGAAGCTGCTGTAAAGCCACCTCTGTTCACAGGGCTTCGGAGGAGTGGTGGGGCTGGAGGYATTGCAAGGGCCTGAGGTCATTAAAATCAGTAGAGACTCTGACTTGTGCTGTTGGTCGTGTTTGCAGGACAAGTGAAGTGCCTGCAGCATGAGCTGGAAGCAGAGAGAGCTCTCAGAAGGCAGGAACAGGAAGACACAGCCCAACAGCTCCTAAAGGCCAAACAACAGCATCATGAAAACCTCAGGCATCAGGGAGCTGCTCAGCAACTGCAAATAAACAAGCTCCTGCAAAAGCTGGTAGGGAACACTTCTGAATTGTCCAAATTCCTATGGGTTGGTTTAGCACAAACAGTGCTGGGTGGGTGTGAAAGTGCAGCAATCCTCAGCCAGAGGCCTCCTGCTTTTGGGCCGGGCTGTAGAGCCAGTGGCTCAGACTTGGAGGCCCCCAGGATGGTGCTGGGATAGGAGATGCAGCCACAGCTTCAGTGAGGGCATAAGACAAGTTCCAGAGCACGTTGGGCAGAGCCCAGACAAAGTGTGGCAGCCCAGGGCAGCATTGTCCCCGAGTCCCTCCTGCCATGGAGCAGATGCCAACATGCAGGAGATGCCAACGTGCAGGAGATGCCAACAATGCTGCCAGCAGCAGGCGTGGGAACTCGGTTCCTTTATGTTGTTCTTCTGTGGTGGACAGATGGATTAGCTTTGGGCTGGAAGCAAATGGAACAGGCCCCTTGTGCCCGGTCCTTCAGTCCTTGTGATTGGGGCATCAGAGAGGGGAAKGTGAAACCTYACCTGAGTATTTGGACKAAATGCTTGGGTAGATCTTTCCCAAGAGAAATGATTGTACGAATCTGTGGTTCTTGAGCCTGMTGAGCCACCTTTTAWATTCCCTGACAGGACACAGTTTCTGGAGGGCAGGAAGCCAGGGCTGTTGTCTTTTCAGGYTGGGCCTTGTGGGAGGGATGAACTTCACATCTTTCAGCAAAGAGCTCACCAGGGACTTCATCTTGCAAATTTGTCCTCTCCTCCTCAGGCAAGTGAGCGTGAAAGGCAYCATGCTGAGATRCTGRAGCAATGGGAAAAAGAAAAGGCAGAGAGAGAGCAGGAGCACAAGAAGGTGCTGTTTGAGATGAGGCAGAAAGTTGCCACTCTGCAGGCCCAACAAGAAGAGGAACGAACTAGACTTGATAATGCCAAACAAGAGGCATTGATTGTGAAAGGAGAACTGGAGTGATTTTTTGCAAGGCTGCAGCTGTGGGAGATGGCAGGCTATGGGGCTGTGTGGAGCATTCCCTCCATGTCTTGCTCACTAAATGTGGGGAGGTGAAAGGTGAACGGGGCTATCTTTGGGAGCAGGAATGAGTCCTCTCCTAGGAAGCCAGGCAGAAACATCAGCTTTCACCTGAGCTTTTTGGGCTGCTCTTGTGCTCAGCCTTTCCAAGACACACCTCAGAGTATCTTCACTGTTCTCTTACTGCTCCTTGGTGTGTACTGGTAGGTCTTCGTAGTCAGTATGAGTTTGTAGGACTTTCCTGTTGTGGGCACAGGGAGGTCACAACAGGAATGCTGATGTGGGCCTGATATTCCTAAATCTAAAAGATTTTAGCCTGTAATTCATTACCAAGGGAAAAAATTCTCTGGAAAGCTTTTTCTCAAAATATCTTGGCAAAACAACCATCTTGTAAAAAATAATTTCCACAAGTTRTATTTTGCTATTTCTCGAGTTTAAACAATGGGATTAGAGAGGCGTCATTCCTATTCACCAATCGTGTTAGGTCTGTGTCAGAAGACCTTATAAAAAATGAGTAAAATTAAATAATAAAGCCTTGTGATAGTGGATTCTTTCATCTTTTTGCCTTCTGATATTGGAGTCTTTGATATTTTATTCCGTCTTCAACAGTAACATCCAGACAAGGGAAAAATCTT
>CADDXX010001937.1:0-11937 GCA_902810485.1 Alauda arvensis
AAATTAAAGTTAAAGCTCTTGAAATAAGTTGCATTCATTCTGCATCATTTTAAATGAATTTATTTAATTTATTTAATTGCCATGTGGAGTTTGTGTGTATTCTATAAGAATTTAAAAAGTACCTTCTTTTTTGATTATGATCTCTCTCTTTAAACTATATTTGTTTAAAGGAGGACAAATTGCAGCTTCATCAAGCAAAACTTTATCCAACCATATTTAAACAAGTTCTTGAGCTTCAGATCTTAAATTAAGAACTTAAATGAATTTTTTTATATTTAAATAGAAATTATTGAGGAAAAAGCAGAGGAAGTTGGAGTTCTTCACTGAACACAAAAAATTGCAGATATTCAGTTACCAAATACTCATGAACAGAGATGGAGAAGCAGATCTGTAACTGTGGGGTTATTTCATGCTGGTATTGCTGATTTCTCAGTTTTTAAAGATCCAGTGTGAGTTTATGATTGCCTGAATGATTTTATATTTAAGAATTCCTTGTCCAAACCTCTCTTAAAGGAATTCCACCGAGGTCAGAGCCAATCAAAGTGCAAGGATGCCCCAGGAGTTTGGGGACATCAGGGAAGAGCTGGAAGGTGCAGTGACACTTTTCTTCCTGTTACCTTTCCATTCTGCTTTCCATGAGCAAAAACACCATCAAAATGTGGTCAGTAAATATTGGTTTACAGGATTTTGGGTCATGAAACCCACACTGGTTAAATCAAATCATCCTGTGGGACCAACACTGAGTCATTTCAGAGGAGAGTGCAAGCTCACTGAAAGAGTTCCTTTCCTACATTTCCATATTTTTGAGAAATACATATTTTTAGACTCAGAAATACCTTTTTTGAGATTAAGGGTTTTTTTAGGAATTTTACCCAGCCTGATATTCCTGCTCTTTTTATTGGGACACAAATCAACAACTCATGTGTCTGCACAGGAAAATCCAGATTTTGATACTGGACCCATTTAAAGATTTTTTTTTCCCCTTTTTTCGTTGTGAGACCTACATGGTAAAGGGTAAAACATCCTCTATTTCCTGACCAGATCTGGCAGCCAGCTGAAAATGCAAGACAGAGCTCAGGACAGCATTACAATCCAGTGGGAATTTGGGATTAACTCACGGGGATCATGGAACCACAGAATATCCTGGGTGGGAAGGGACCCACAAGGAGCACTGAGTGCAAGCCCTGGCCCTGCACAGACACCCCAAAAATCCCACCCTCTGCCTGAGAGCAGTGTCCAAACACTTCTTGAACTGTGCCATTTCACAAAGACTCTGACTGACACTATTTTGCAAATGAGTACATTTTTATAGAATGGAATTTAACCAACTTTTTATTATAATCAGATATTTGACATTTTTGTCCATTTAGAAGCACAATGAATTTGCCTCCTTTCTCCTGTTTATTGTTACCTCCTCTGAGAGCTTCTGTTGCCCCTGAGAACAAAAGCAAAAAGTTTTCCTGCTTTGCAGATGTGCACAGTCCCACTAAATAAACCTGCATTTCTGCTTGGCTCTAAACCCAGGAATATCAGTGATGTTTAGGACGAGCAGCTTGCTAAAGCTGGGCTTAAAATAAACAGCAAAGAGGAATTTCACAAAAGGCAGGGAATTTAAAGAGTAACACCATCCTGGTTAAGGTTTAATGTGAGAAAAGACAAAGCCAGCAGCACTTAAAGGCCTGTTTCTGTGAAATAATGAGTTTCTATTCCTGCATCATCTGGCTGACAGTGGCAGACTCAGCTTTTCCAGCATCTGTGCATGTTTGTCTTTGTGGGATTCAGCACAATGATTGTAAAAAAAATTTGGCCCCTACTGAAAGAGAGGCTTGGTCCAAACCCCACTGTGATTTTTATGTTCATTCCTGTCACTTTTGGGGCAATGTTTTTACAACTGCATTGAATTACTTCAGTAAYACWGAGTGAAAARGAGTTTGTGGGGAGTGGAAAATATWTTWTTTTMATTACAAAAAGCAAAACCAAAAGAMAAAACAGGAGTAGTTTARGGCACAACATTYACACCATCTTTKTAAGAGAAGCACARATAATCTTTTAGATTTGCAGGCTGATGCACCCAGATTAGAAAATGTAACTGACACCAGGGATGACACAAAAAATTCTGTGCTGGTGTCACAACAGGGCTTCAGAATGTCTGACAACAAGCAAATTTCATCTTACTGCAATAAAAATGTCACAAACCCCTGCAATCTGGGATTTTCTAACCCAAAAAAGGATCCAGACTGTAAAACACTCGATGGCTCTAATTTAGCAAATATCCCTTCTGGGAGCAGAACAGGGAAGGAAAAAGAAATCACTGTAATATCAGTTTTTGGGCAGAGAGAGGAGAAAACAAGTGTGCAGATAAAAGGAGGTTTCAGAGGGCACCTAAGCCATTTTTAGCCATTCAGTAACTGAATATTTGAGCAATCAGGAGGTTTTTAGGAAGTTTTGTTGTTACATCAGCATAGGATGAGCAGTGTTTGAGCAGCTGTAAAACTCCATTACCAATGCTGCAGCTGGGGAGAAGCCATGACATTCCTAATGGGCCAGACTGGGAGGAAAAGGTTGAAAATTCCACAGTGATTTCAGGAGAAAACAGAGGATCTGAAACCTTCTAACTCAGGATCACTGAGCAGCTCCAAAGGTAGAGTTATTCCTTCTCTCATTTGTCAGCCCAGCTGAAATGTGACAAATTAGGTGACAGATTTTTCTCTGATAGATCTGAAATGAAAAATGGGCTGATGAGCCCTTCCCTATTTGTGTCCCCTCATTCCACAGGAGTGGGGAGAGCTTTCCTGCACAGATTGCTGAGAGTCAGACTGAGGTGTGACATGAAATGGAGTGGAAAATACAGGAGAAAAGATCTCCTGCTGGGGGAACCTTCAACAAGGTTTAAAATGTGAAAATAAAGCTTGAAGTCAAAGCTGGGATCGTGGGTTAAGCAAGGCAAAGATCAGTAAGAAGAGCATAAATGACCAGCTCAGGTTTTTTAGATGAAGTAACAAGGAAGGAAAATTTTGGATGGGAGGGAGTTCAGAAAGTGTGACTCAAAGGTTTAATTAGCTTTTTTATAGAAAAATATGAAAGGAGGGAAAAGGAGAGGTTGAGGCACACATGTAAAACCTATTTATAATCAATTAAACATGAAAACAAACMATTTCTATTCATTCATTYCTTGTTTTGATTTGATTATTTTATTTAACTTGGAATAGTTTCATCATTTCTGTAATGATAAGTGACCAATTCACTGACATAAGTGAGGCTTCATACCAAGCCATTGGCAGCTACTGGAGATTTTGTCACCTCTGGAAACACCTACCCTCCCATTCTGTGCTGGGAATGCACTGAGCACTGGGCAGGGCACCATTTTCAAGATTTCAGGTCAGAAATTAATTCCATGTTTACCTCTCACAGGACAATCCTATCATACATGCTCTGCAGGGAATAAAAGGGAAATGAATCCAAAAACAAGCTTTCATTTTTTGAAACAATCTTTTTCTTCTGCAGCACCTACTGTTTAATATCCCCTGCAGGTGTTCAGCCCTGACGTGGGGCAGCATTTCCCCAAAATGCATCAAAGCAATTCTCCAGCTGTGGGGGTGCAGCCACCCCAGCCCACAGAAAGCTGGAGCTCCAAAACGAGCTTTTGTGCTCTGGGATCCACCAAGGAGCAGATGAAAGGCTTTATCAGCTGGAAACTGATAACCTGGTGTTGTGATGTTGCCTTGGGAAGGCTGACCTGAAACAGAGACTGGACAGAACTRGAGAATAAAACAAATRTTTATTGARAGGCCCCCAGGATACCCCTGGGACACCCAAACCAGCCCAGATGGCTCCTCYCAAGATCCCTGTCCCCCGAMTCCCCAGCCACACCCCCTGTCCCCTTGRGTCYATTTGCATATTGGGTTTAATTGTCCAATTGCAACTCCAGGCTGTGAAGTCTCATCCTTCTTGTTTTTCTCTTCAGYCCATCCTTGTTTGTRCTTTTGGGCCAGAAARTTGTCCTTGGTTTTCGGCAGGAAAGGATTTGTTTCGTTTCCCTACTCCCTACTAGCACTGAATGTGAAGCTTAAAACTACACCCRAAACAGCCTGGAATCTGGAAAACATAAAAGCTAAAACTAAAGGCATCAGTGATGCAATCTTACTTTGGCCAGAGTGGAGTGAGCCCATGCAGATGTATCAATCTCTCTGAGGGTGCCCTGCACCTCACAGAAATGGCTTAAGAATAATTTGTGAGGCGGCTCCTTGGGTGTGTTTTGTAAAGCAAAAGGTTTAATAAACTGATAAAATAATAAACAATAAGGAACAAAATAGAACCTGAGCTCAGGAACATGCAAGGATTGCACCTGGCTATGACATCCCAAGAACCACTGAGAATCTCTGTGCTCTGCATTAAATACAGAATGATTTAGGTGGGTTTTTTTTGGCAAACTGCCCCATAGAGAATGGCTGCATTTCTGAGGGACAGGTAAAGAGACCTGTCAGTGTTTCTGTCCTGGCCTTGAGCCAATGGCTGCCAGGAGAGCATAGAAATTCCTAGGGTTTTTTCCTTTTAAGCTTTATGGTAAAACTGAAATCCTTTTTCCTTATGTGGAAAATACCTGCTTGGTTTAAATTCCCAGCTCAGGTTTTTTAGCTGAAGCAACAAGAAAGGAAAATTTTAGATGGGAGGGAGTTCCCCCCAACGCTATTACAGGGTTGGTTTTCCAGCTGAACCAATCCCTGTGCCTGGCTGCAGAAGCACCAGGGGCAAAGGGAAGGTGAGGAGATGGGCAGGGATAACTTTCTCCCTCAGGCCCCTGGCAAAGCTCAAAATGATGCCCAAATTTCATTCCAACATGGGATCTAAGCTGATGATTCCTGAATTTCTCTAACTGCAAGGGAGCTGTAATGTGTGCAGAGATGTTTATTTATGAGCCAGAGTTCTCTTGACTTCTAAAAGAGCCCTTAAGAGCTCACCTGCTCCTTCCTTGGCTGGTGAGAAACACTTTAACAACAAGAACAAAGTCCTTGTGTTGCACCAGGTTCCTGTTCAAATGGGTTTTGCTTTTATTTTACGCCCTCATTAATATTTGCTTTTCTCTTCAGATTTTTCCTCCCTCCTCTCTTTTCAAAACTGCAAATGTAATTGAAAAAATAGTCAAAATTAACAAAAAAAATAAATTGAGGGCATTTTGAATTAATTCAGGTTGGCAAAGCCCTCTGAGATCACTGAGTGCAACCATTAACCCAGCACTGCCAGGCTCCACACTAAACCAGGCCCCTGAGCATCAGGTCTTTGTTTTGTTTTCAGTCCTTGAGTAGAGAGATGTTGTAATGAAGAATGAAGCAATCAGGATGTCCAGACTGGGAAAAAAAAAGATCTTTATTCAATTTACATCAAGAAGGTCAAATTCTGGGATAAAGAATAATTTTAGAAATCGGACTGCATTTTTTCCCTTCTTTTTCACTCTGAATATTTGTTATTATAATTTATTTTTTTTTTTAGCATTTGACACTATTAAGTCCCAAGCAAATTGGGGCCAGGAGAAGCACTGAACTACTGTGGGCTTTCCCCCCAATTTCTCCAGCAGGGAACACATAAAAGTTGATGATAGAGATGATAGAGAACCAAGATGTGCTGAATTTCAGTGCACAAGGGGCTGCACTTTGGAATCAGTGAACAGCAAGGATTTGTTGCTTCAAGGTGATTTCAAGTGGAGTAGATGCATGAAAAGGCTGTTGTGTGGATTTCATGGTGTGTTTTAATGCATACAAATGTAAAGAGACCCCAAACACCACGGAGATAAAGCTTTTTTTTAATAAGAAAGAGGAAAATCCTCTGTCTGCAGCAAGACAAAATTGTTAGTATTTTATGTTTTCCTTCCAGGCAAAGAAAACCACAAGAAGGTGGACAGTTATTGAAATAATTCCAGGCAGATTTGCATAACCTGCTCTTTAAATCCTCACATCAGCAGCTGGATTAACTCCCTGCAATGCTGCAAAGTGTTGGGTGAGCCAGGCTCTGAACCCAGACCTTGCCTTGGCAATAAAGTGCTGCAGCACTATTGACCAGAGCTCAAATGAATGTTTGCATGATCCAGCTTCAAAAGCCTGCAGAGCAAAAAGCATTAAATGCTCACAACCTGGAGGGAGTTCAGTGAAGCCCACATTACCCAGGACTGGTCACACCCCTCACAACACTTCACTTGTTTTTTCTTTACTTAGCCACAATTTGCTGTCCAGTTCTAAATTCCTTAAATATTTACCTGTTCCTTCACATTCATGCATCTGTTGTTGAGGAAAGCAGGTTGTTTTACCTTGTCAGTCATTCCTCTTTATCCCTCATTTGTCCTTTCTTCTTTTTTTTTTTACCCTTTTATCTCTTCCTTCCTATACTTTCTGCAGTTTGTCAGCATTATTCAGATGCCTCATGGGCGAGGATAAATACAATTATGCCTTTTAGTATTTGGTAGGATCAAAATTCACATTGCCTGTTCCAGAGAAAATTGTTTTGTCAATCCCATTTTTGTACTTGGAAGGTCCATTCATGATGGAGAACATTGAGATGGAGTTGTAGGCAAAAAAATAACCTGGGAGTTTTAAGGATGTTGGTGGCAAGGACATAAATGAATCAGCTCTGTCACCGAATTCTTTATAATCAGACCCAGAAAAATGATAAGAAAAAGATCTCAAAGCAAATCCCAAAAAAAACCCCACAAAACAGGAATCAGTTGTTACCCTGAAGTGTTTCTATGATGTTTTTAATGGATTTACTGTGCTGACTGTGAGGATTAATCTGCTGTTCACTTGTCTTTCCCAGGACCTCAAGAAAGGTGCTGAATTCACAGTCCTGTCCCTGGAAGTTTGTGCTCTCTGGGCTCTATTTAGTTTAATTGATTAAATCTTCTTTGAATAAACACCTAATGCACTGAGAGGCACTGAGAAGTTCATTAATCTGCATCTTAAATTCACGTGTCTTGACCATCCAGGGAAATCCTTCCCTGAATTACCACTTTCTTCCCTGCTCAAAAAAAAAAAACCCCATTTTCACACTAAATTTAGTATTTCAAACTGCACTGCAGAGTCAGTTTTTGTTGGTTTTGGYTTGGTTTGTTTTTCACACGTTGCTGTGATTCCCCAGCAGGTGTGAGCCCAGGTGTGCTGCACTAAGAAAATATCCAAAATTTTTAATGAATCTTCAGGAGATGGAAACGTTTACTGGAAGTGCTGCAATCATCAGGGTTTCTTGGAAGTTTCTTGCAGCTGCTGCCTGGAAACTCACTGAAGACACTGACAAATTCCCTGCTCTTTGCTGGATGGGATCCTGGGCTGACTGAACTCACAGTGTCAGTGCTGTCAGCTCTAAAGATGATTGCAGTGCATCAAAAAGTACAGGCACACATTAAAGTGCTCTTACTGGAGCTGCAAGCCCTGAGTTCAGCACTATTTTCTACCTTGTTTAATTCCTCTGCCAATCAGTAATGGGGTACTGTGCCCCAAAAATATATTTTTGTTTTTAAATTTTAAATGTTAATTGAACGACTAAAAATTAACATTTTATTCAGTTTTCACAGATTTTTGTCCACCCAAAAGTTACATTTGCAGGAGAATTGACTTCTTTTTTATTTTCCTAACTCTTAATTATAGGCCAAATCGTGCCCCTGTGAAACAAATGTTGAAAAAGGTTTGCACAAGAGATTGAAGTCTTCCTCATATTCAGCCCTATAAATTTCCTTATAGGAGCCAAGATGAAAAAATGTGCAAACCTATGAAAGTCTGCAGCTTTTGCACCTTTTCTCAAGTGGAAATTTCAGAGGGTGATAGGAAGAGAAAAACTTCTGATTTGTCCACTTTCACCTTTCCACCTGTGGAGTTCCATTCCCCAGGGCTGAGGTTTGGTGGGGAAAGGGGACAAAACACAACCAGTGTTTTCTAAAATCTGAGTTGACAGCTGGACTTGTTGGGGGTTTTGTGGAGACAAAATATGGCCTTGTCTGTTTTCCAGGCACTTCACCTTTTTCTGGGTGGAAGCTGCATGGGTTCAACTCCTTGAATATTTCTCCATATCCATTGATACATTGCAGAATCATAGAAATTTTAGGTTGGGAGGGACCTAAAAGATCATCCAGTTCCACCCCCTGCCAGGGACAGGGACACCTTCACTGTCCCAGGGGCTCCAAGCCCTGTCCAACCTGGCCTTGGGCACTTCCAGGGATCCAGGGGCAGCCACAGCTTCTCTGGGCACCCTGTGCCAGGGCCTCACCACCCTCACAGGGAAGAATTTCTTCCTAATATCCCATCCATCCCTGTCCTCTGGCAGTGGCAATCCATTCCCTGTGTCCTTTCCCTCCATCCCTTGTCCCCAGTCCCTCTCCAGCTCTCCTGGAGCCCCTTTATGCCCTGCAAGGGGCTCTGAGCTCTCCCTGGAGCCTTCTCCTCTCCAGGTGAGCACCCCCAGCTCTCCCAGCCTGGCTCCAGAGCAGAGATTCTCCCAGCATCATCTTTTTCTCCCCCCTCAGGACTCATCCCAGCAGCTCCACGTGGTTTTTGTGGAGCCAAGGGCCCCAGAGCAGATCCCAGCACTGCAGGTGAGTTCTCACCATGGCTGGGGAACAGATTCAGCCTGGTACCTCTGGTGAATTACCAAAAATGGTCTAGCATTGAGTAGAAAGATAAAATAGAAAGATAAAGGGAAATAACCAACCTGGTGGGATTTTTGACTTAATATTGCCTGAAGTCCTTAAGTTTTGGACAAATATCTTCTTCTTTATTCACATAGCTCAGAAAAGCTCACTGGGAGTGTATTTGGACTCACAACCTTATCTAGCTGCAGGTTAAACAAATTTTACAAATTGATATCAACCTTCCTACTGCTGTGCAGGAAATGTCTTCCTTGACAGAGGATTTTTACTGAGTAAGGTTTAGGTTCCATCTGGAAACGACGTCTTTGCAGCTTTGCAGTGCATGTTCTGTTTTAAGATTCCACCTCATCACTTCAAATCTCAGGATTCATTCCCGAAATTAGTTCACCTGATTGCAGTTATGTAATGTCTCCCCTGTGTGTTTATAGCTTACGGTGTCTGATGTATTTCCTGAGATCTTCAGGGTGCTCAGGGAGTGAGTAGGCAGCTCTCTGCAAGTTTATTTTAAGTCCTGCATTATCCCATTCTGATCACATTCAAAGCTGCTTCCATAGCAACACCTAAAAATATTAATTTCTAAAAATAAGCAAGTCCTTTAGTCTCTTACCACATGCAATTCTCCTTTTGTGACAAACAAAATAATCATCTCTGTTATGCGAACTAAACTTTGGAAATGCTGTCATCAGTTCTGGTGAGATTCAAGTGACTTCCACCAATAAAATTGTCCTTCAGCAGTGACAAGGATCTTTTAATTCTTCAAAAATACCCCCCACCACCCTAGAAGCATGAAAAACCCTGTAAGTAATTAAGAGGGGTTGTTTTAAATTAAGAGATGAATGCTCTTCCTGCTGGAGTCAGGGATAGGTCTCCACACCCAAACCCCAGATGGGCTGGAAAGAGGAGGTGGGGCATGAAACCCATGCAAATAACAGCCCCATTGTTTGCACTGGAAGGTAGCAGCTGGATTAATTGGATCTTAATTGGATTAAGATTTTAAACTGTTGTAGAAAAACCACAGAGAATCAGCAAACGTGTGGGCTGGAAACAGAGAAACAGAGAGACACATTACCCATGCAAGTATCAGCTGTGGGATCTCGGCTCAGGGATTTCACTCCATGCTCTCCACTCTAATTATTAACTGCACTGGTCTCTCCTCAGCCTGTGTACACTGGAATTGAGATGCAATAGGTTTTTCTGAAACAGGTCACTGGAACAATCACAGAATCATGGAATATCCTGGCTGGAAGGGATCCACAAGGATCATCGTGTCCAAGGATTCTGTCCCTGCATAGGATACCCCAAGAATCCAACCCTGGGCCTGGGAGAAGATCTTTGTGCTTTGTGTTCTCACTTCCAATTCTGAACTCCCTTGGAGTGGGAGGTTGGACCTGGAACAWTCATGGGATAAATGTTCTCCAGTTTTGCTGTCCTAAATCCAGAGGTTTCCAATTCCCCGTTTGCTGAAGACACATTGCAGCTGGTGTYACACTTCTGATCTGCAGGTTTGTTTTTATCTCCTCACAAAGGATTTTGGTTTAGTGGTCTGGATTTGAGAGGGAAGTGCTGGATCAGGTGAGCTCTTAGATTCCCTAATTCTCACAGTAGGGATTTTTTTAAAGGGAACCAAACCCATCAACGACAACCAAATGTTTTACAGCTGCCTTCTCTCCTGGCTGTCAGGACAATTCCTTTCTGTGAAAGGACAAGGTGTTTGAATGAATATTAAAACATAATAAAAGGTCAAGAAGCRCTTTCTGAAAGTGAGGACTGTAACTCTGCCCAAGAGTTTTTAACAGGAAATTCCTGAGTCTCACAGATTTAAGGAGCTAAAACCTTGGAAAATAGCACTAAAGAGTTGTGGTATTACACAGCACACACATTTTCTGTAGAGATCTGTTCTTCTTGCTGTGGCAGAGCAATAGGAATGTTTTATTCTGAATATGAGCTGCTCATCCACAGCAGCCCTCAGCGAGCAGTGAATGGAGTGAAGTGGATTTGGGACAGGAACACTGTGTTTGATTACTCCCTTCAAGAAAACCAATGAAGTTTTCAAGGCAGCTCAGCCTTGCAGCACTGCTGATCCTTTTCCTACCAAAGGTAGGTACAGGATTTCAGGTTGTTATCAAAACTGAGGAGTGSTGCAGGAGGTTTGGTCTCCCATGGCAGCTCTGTTGGAATGTAGCACCCYCAAATTGCCTGGAATTCTCTCCAAATCAGTCACTTTTATCTTACTAAATTCAAGAATCCTCTCCACCTTTTCACATTTATTTTAGTTCTCAGTGTCTCAAGTCCCTCATGTCCAGAGCAATGCCCTGACCTGGTTTCTGTCTCCCCAAGCCCCCTCACTCCTTTGATGATSTCACTGACCCTCAAGCACCACATATTGAATTTTTTGAGCAGAAAGACAAGAAAAGACAGTACTGATTGGACTTCTGGCCACAAAGCTTGTCTTCACCACAAATCTTCACCACTGGCATGAAGGAAATCACACTGGGGCTACCTGCAACTCCTGTCGGATTTTGATATCTTTGAGATTCTGATATTTTGTTGAATATGCATGAAATTGGCCATTATTCGGTGAAAATTATTAAAAATACACACAGACAAACAACGTGGTTGCATAACCTGAATTTCTTTACAAAACTGAGCCATCCCCTGCCCACACAAAAAACAGGCACATACAGATTTCTCTTTCAGTAAGATTTCTCCATCACACAGTTTTCAAGTAATAAATAGGTTAATGGCAAGTTTTTATTCCTTTTTGAAGCTGGTTTTAAAAATATTCATCTTCCTCTTCTGGCCTAAATATCCCGTTAATTTTGCAACTCATTTCTCCCAGTGCCACCACCAATGTTCTTTTATTTCATCCATCTGCTACATCTTGAATGATCTTTATGGTAAGGACAAATATGATTTACATCTCTATACAGCATCTGTCACAGAAGCTCCCCAAAATGGAAAATTATTTAGACTGAAACCTCAGTATTACAAGATATTTCTGAGTAATTTCTATTTCTAAGAGTACAAGTTTTAAATGTGTATAAAAATCCTGAACTTGTCTGAATTTGTCAGTGGTGGTTGTTGAAGAAATTCACATAGTGGAGGTGTGATGGTTGTTTTCTTTTAAATTTTTTTGTAATCTATTTTTTTTCCCCCAAATCCAGCTTAGCTTATCTTGGTACCTCTGAGTGTAAGGCAGTTTTGCTTGAAATCATGGAGCACAATTCTGCTGTGCTGGACAGGTGCTGTCCAGTTCAACCCCTGACATTGATCCTGGGCCAGGCAGGAAGCAGGCAGCAAACATTTCCACCATG
>CADDXX010001942.1:0-11848 GCA_902810485.1 Alauda arvensis
TGGCCAGGCTGCTCCTTTCTCAGCCCAGAATGAACCTCACAGCACAGGAAGAGGCTCCTTTTTTGCTATCACTGTCATCTTCTTCTCTGGGTTTTTAATTTCCTCTGCCCCTGTCCCATTAACAGCAGATAAGTGTGCTGGGAAGATAAAAATCAGCTTACAACTTTAGGGACAATTGATTGGGAGAAAAAAAACCAGAGTGCTGAGCGTAGCTGGCTCAAGCCTGCATCTGACCCCTTAAAAATTATTTACTGGATCCTCCCCAAAGGCTGCCAGAGTAGCCTGGTGACACTGCAGAGGCAGGAGCCTCAGGGGAGAGTCCCTGCTCACTCTGTGCCAGCCCAGCTGTGGCTGCTGGTAGCACTAAGAGTAAACACAGCTCCAGTGGACACTCACTGCGTTCTGTTTGCAGCACATTCAAGTGTGATGTTTAGAGGCATCTCTGATCTCTTTTGATCCATTCCACCCATTTGAAGAAGCTGTGCTTTGAAAAAACCCCACCCTATTCCTCTCTTCAGTGGTGGAATTGGAGAAAAATGCCAAGACACCAACTTTCAAAAATGCTTCTGATGCCTTTAATGTTTGTTTTGGTACCTAAAAAAAAATCTGAGGGCCTGATGCAGCAGCAGGCAGGGGTGAGGACAGCAGCAGAGCATTCAGCTGGTGCTGGATGATCACAAACCTCTCAGCTCATGAGCCTCTCCTGTGTGTGCTGCACATATTTCCACATGCAGAGTGCATTCTGCTCTCAGGGCTGAAGCTGAGCAAGGCMCAGCTGATGCTCTTTGCTGTGTGCACACAATAAAACATCCACAGATGGAGGCTGCTTTGCCTCTCCTGTGTGCAGTGCCACAGTCCTGGCCTGGCAGGGCTGATCAGCACCCCAGGTAACCCAGGATGAACCCACATCACCCCACAGTGCCAGGGCAGCACGGGGGGCTGCAGTGAGATCCTGGTTCCATGGGTGCCATCAGGCCATGGCACAGCTCCTCTCTGCAGGGCTCCAGCAGCTCAGAGTAATTCCTGTGTTCTGAGCTGAGGAGCCAGTGATGACAGGAGCCATAAAACAGCACCCAAAGGCAGCAGCAATGACTGCTGCAGGGTTTTCAWGTGTGGGATCCTCTGTAGCCCAGCTCCTTCATCCCAGTGACATTCTACCACGTGAATTCCATTGGAGAGCTGATGTCAGCTCTGAACTCAGAATTGTTATGCCTTATTGATTTGGTGTGTTTGTTTGAATTGGCTGGTGAGTTCCTAAAATACAGAATCTGGCATTAAAAACAAAACCTGATTGTTTCACAGAGMTTTGATTGGCTCTAAGTGAAAACTGCTCTGTTGCTCATTTGTCTTTCTCATTGGAATGCAATGGGTCCCTCACAAATGAACAGGAGTGGAAAGGTGTTTAATTTATGAACCAATATGTAGCTGTAAATAATGCCTAATTGCATTCATTCCTGACCTGGCATGTGATGCCTAGCTCAGCCTGGGCATTGCAAGCCATTAGGAAACACTTTAATTGTGATAATTGCCAGTGGCAGTAATTATTTCCAGGAAGGCAGCTCATTTCAATCAGCAGAGGGAATGTGAGAGGTGAGGAGCTGCATCCCTGCCTGTGTGAGTGCAGTAACAGCAGCTGCTCTCCCTTGTGACAGACCCTGGGCTCAGCTTTGCAGGAGCTGGGCAGCATTCCCTGAACCCCCCTCCTGCAGAGCCCCCAGGCAGGTGCTGCCAGCCCAGAGGGGCAGGGTGGCACATTTGGGAGGAGGGAGGCCCTGGCAGGGATGCACACACAAATCCTCCCTGCCAGGTGCTGAGCAGGACCTGCCAGGCTCTGGGGGAGCTGTTTGGGCTCAGCCTCCTCCAGGTTCGATTCCTGCAAGATGGGAGCAACTGGAGCCCTGTCCAAAAACTGAGAGTGAGCACAGGATTGTTGTGAAGCACTGCCTTTAGTCACAGAGCTGTAGACAAGGAGTAAAGTACACCATTATTTCTTTGTTAAATTAACTTTTCCACCAGAACCCTGTGATGCTCACTGGGAAGATGTCACTTGTAATTTTTTCCCCCATGCACTCAGCTTGGTTCCATCTTRCAGGCACTTTAGCACTGAATTAATTACCACATTAATGGATGTCTGTAGTCCATTAGTAAATGAAGACCTGATGCTGATTCTCTTGGGGGGAAGAGAGGGGTGTCTGTTTAGTACCCAGGCATTCAGTTCATTGCCAGTGGACTCTCAGATGTTCAAAGGCAGGAAGAGGAGTGCATCAAAGACATTTTAATTGGAAAAGCAAAGGGGAAGYTGCTCTCCAGGCCTGTCCATGTTACAGACTGTACATAAATCAGCTCTGCATTTTTAATCAGCCCACATCACCTGGGAGTGGGTAGGATGAACCTCTAGCACCAGGCATTTTCCTGGAACAGCACCTGAGCATGCAGGTTCTGGRAGGGCTCAGGTAGCCTGGAATTTTGTGGAGAAATCCATTTAAATGAGTGAGTTTGTTCCTGCCTGCTTTCCAAATCTGACAGACTTGATCAATCATCCTTGAACTCCAAAATAAATTTAGGAGAAGCCAGAGACACAAGGGTGGAGAAAACAAAGGCAGGAGTAAACAAAGCATTGTTGTAATTGGCAGAAGGCTGCTTTGGCCCCTGAATGCTGAGTTCTGCAGTGCAGTCTGRGGTCACCCCATGGCAGTGCCCAGGTTGGTGTGGCTGTGCCCTGCTCCATCCCCTCTCCCTCCTTGGGGCTCTGCAGCCCTGCCCAAGGCTGCACCCCAATCACATCTCCATGGCCAGACCTCCTCCTGCCAGAGTCCTGCTGCCTTTTCTGCACCAGCAATCTGAGCCACACTCCTGCATTTCACCTTTCAGGGCACAGAAATGAAATCTGTTCCATCAGAGGGAGGAAGTCACAGTCAAAAAGCTGTTCATGTGGGTTTTCCCTCTCTGCCAGCACAAACAGAACAGCTAATTAGGCTGGAAAACCCAAAGGAAAGTGAATTCTGATGGCCAATCCTGAAGTGGCATGGAAAATATCTCCATGACAACAGAAATTTATAGCACTTCAATTTTAATCTATCAAAGGATRAGGGTAATTTCACAGGCACTGTGGGGAAGATCTGCCCCTTCCTCCTTGTCCTGATGGTCCCTGCATTAAATGGGAGCTGTGTTCATGTGGTCCCAGATGTAAAACAGCATTGTGAAACCTGAGAGTTCTGACTGCAAATGCTCCACAAAGGTGAAAACTGACTCTGCTGTGTAGGACAAACGTTTGGGCCTGGTTTGTGGTGAGATTGTGCAGTTTATCCCAGTGATTTCCCCCCATAGTTCAGTGCTGTGTCCCTGCTTACAGCCCAGGGTTTGGCTCAGTCCATGAGGAGGTGCCAGTTCCCATCCCAGGGGCACAGGGCCACTCCCTGCAGAGCTGATCAGGAATTGCATCTCCTCATGTTACTGTAAGAAAGGAAATGATGAGTTCAGAGATCCCAGTTTATATCCCAAAATGTGGCCTATGTTCTCTGCTCATGAGGAGCAGTTTTATGTTTCCATCTTAAATACCTTACTGAAAGTATTTTGTATCCATGGGCATGAATGTCTCCATAGGAAATGTCTTTAGTATTTAGAGGTGAATGAATCATTCAGACATCCCTGGATATTTCATTGATGATTTCACTAAAATTATTCTACTTGAATTTTAATTTAAGAACCAAACTTAAGTATGATAGTACTGGGAATTCACCTTTTCTTCTTTTAAATCCTGACAGGAAATCCATCACTTTTGATCAGATTTGATAGGTGCTCCTGCCCCTAAAACAGCCTCTTATGACTTCACCTACAAAGAGCTGCTGTCCCATTTCCCGTGTTTGAGGATGTTCTGGGCAGGGTGGCTGGGAGTGCTCAGGGGGAGATGTGTGTGTGGAAATGCAGGACAAGGACAGGCTGAGGAATCCCAGCCCTGAGTTTGTGTTCTGCAGTACAGCATGGACACTCCAACAGGATCAGCCTTTTGAGATGAGTGATGGCASTGTATTCCAAACAAATGGGAATAGGCAGCATGGAATTGCTAACRGAGTAGAAATCTGCTAATAAAATGCAATGGGCCCAATTTAAACTTTACTAATGTGCCCAGCCTTGCACAGAGCCAGCAGTGGCTGCTGCAGGACAGGGGTTTTTGGCACAGAGCCCAAGGCTGCCACACTCCTGAACCCTTACCCTGCTCTTCCTGCTGCACAGTGACCCCTGGCACCAGAGAGGTGACACAGTGCATGGAGGGAAAATTGGTGAAAGCAGACAAGGGAATCTAAAATGCAGAACAAATAAATTAATTGGATAAATAATAGGACAAAAAGAGGCAAACCAGAAGAGAGACCCATGTGCTGTAATAACTCTTTCAGAACTACTCAGATTAAAGGAGAAAGTAGAGATCAAATGAGCTCATYTGAGCAGATGCCAGGCTCAAAGGATAATGTGAACCTTAATTACTTACTTTTACTCTTCCTTCTCTTCTTAGCCAAGTTAAGGAATTTCCCAGACAGGATTTTTGAGTTTTGCCAGACAGGAACCCAAGTGCACATTTCAGCCAAGGCCTTTGGCAAGGTTCTCTTCCTCAGCACCTTCTTCTTTCTGTTTTAATTATTTTCCAGCCTGGCCTTCTACCTGCTCCCACACTGCAATCACTTTAGAAGGTGTTTCTGAGCAGCCAGGAGTGGCTCAGGTGCTGGAAGGCCCTGCCCTGTCAGCTGGGATGTCCTTTGCTGTTCCTCTGTGGYCTCACCTCATCCCCATGGCTGCAGGCAAAGCTCCTGCCCCTGCTTCTGCTGYACCCAACTTCTGCCAGCTTTTGGGAGCATTGCACAGCATTTTCCTCTAACGTTTGAACTTCCATGTCCTTCCCCCATGTGGGACACTTGTGGATTTGGGCTCATTTCAGAGGGGTTTGGATCCCCTGGGGTTCTCCTTTTCCAGCATTTGCAGTTTGGGGCCATCCTCCAAGCACTGGGGCAGTTCAGCCCTGAGGAATTCCACTGCCCACAGCTTCCTTCTGCTCCATATCAGTTTTCAAGGTGTTAAAGAGTCACTGCATCTCCACAGGAGTCAATGGGAAATGTGTGTCAAGTGAGGTACAGCAGAAAATGACATTTTTTAAATAGGTCTGTGTTTTAAATGAATAATAGCTCCACTGATAAGATATAATGACTCAGGAGCACAGAAAAGATTGAAGAAAAGGCAGAGTTTTCCTTTTGTCTCACGAGTGGCTCTCAGCTGGGAGGAATAGCAGCAGCTATAGCAACAGGAGGATTTGGCTGGGTGAGGTCAGAGAGTACAAGCTGWTTTTCACTGCAGATTTTACCATGCCATCCTCACAACTGGCTCTTCCTGTGCTGTTGGGAGCCCTTTGTTGTGATTGTATTTCCCCCAGTGCTAYAGTGGGCTGAATAATTACAGCTGTCAGCACAGAAATGAARTATCTGTACACCTCTGAGAACAACTCCAAAATAATGTGATGTCCCAGTTATCACAAGAGAATTATTAACAGAGGAAGCTGTCCACAGGGCAGGRGAAAWGATGCTTTGRGAGYATCTCAGTGAATGTCCCACATCACRTTGCYKGAGCAGTGTCCCCATGGCAGTCACRSRGAATTCCCTGGTAACTGCAGCTCTGGGGCTCCTGTGGTTGTGCAGGTGTGAAATTCAGCACTTCCCACCAGAGCAGGGCAGCACAAAGCACAGAGAGGCYGGGGGTGCTGCTGTGCCCAGCCCCAGAGCTCAGCACCCCACTGGCCTTTGGGAGGGAAGAGGTGCACGGCACATTCCATGTCCCAGGCATGGCCTGAGCTGCTGTGGTGCTTTGTGTGTTGTCAGGGGTCAGCTCAGAGCCACCTGTGTCCCACCTGCATGGAGAGGAGAGGCTGAATGCTGTCCCTGCTGTGAGCCCACCTATGAACACACCTGTGAACACGCCTGTGAGCCCACCTGTGAGCACTGCAGGGTCCTGTGCTGCTGTGCTGTGAGTACAACCATCCTGTTCTTTTCCAAGCTGGGGCAATTTTGGCAATGCACAGCTTCTGCTTTGCAGCCACAATAACAACTGGAGTTTAGAGAACATCAACACAGGCTTCTCAGAGGGGAATTCAGGAGGAACAAAGCAGCAGCAGCAGCAGCACTTTCCCTGGGGATGTTCATTCACCAGGGGCTGTGTTTGCTTCCATTGTGCTTCCTACTGGTGTTGGGCTGTGGTGCCACAGGGATCCCAGTGCCCTTTGTGAGTGATGAGGGATCCCAGTGCCCTTTGTGAGTGATGAGGGATCCCAGTGCCCTTTGTGGCAAGAATATTTTGTCTCTAAGGCCAAATGAAGGAATAAGTTCCCCAGAAGCCAGAGCTGCTGTAGGTTGTCCTCCTGCTGGAAACTTGGTTTTATCTGTGTTCAGCTTGGGAAGTTAGCTCATGCCCAGAGATTGGGGTGGCTTTAGAAACAATCCTGTTTGTGTTTGTGCACACATGGAACAGTTTAGTATTTGTGTTTTTCATGAGGCTCCAGTGTCTGCTTTTAATCAAATGGCCTGCAAGCAGCCAGATCTGCTCTTGCACAGGAGGATAAATGACTGGTGCCTTTAGGGGTGCTGTTCCTTCCAGGCAGACACAACAAAGCTGCTGTGCCCCTGGTTTTGCCTGGGGCTGTATTTCACTCTCTCTATATATGTATCCATACACACACACACACACACACACACATATATATATATATATATCTCCTGCACTACATTAGGCATTAGCTGTATGAATTCAGTGATGTTTTGTTAGAAACATGTCTGCCTACAAAGGATGTACTGAGGATAAAAGAGTCCAGCAGAGTTAGATGTGGTGAGATTTGATCTAGGGCACCAAAATATCCACAGTTACCAGCTCAAGAGAAAAAGATCCTCTTTTCTGCTCTGTGCAACCTTCCAGAGCTTTCCTGGGAGTCTGAGGGGCACTGCTGCTCTTGGGGGCTATTTCCCACCCTGAGATGGTGCAGGTGTGCCACAGTGGAACTGGCAGAGTCTGGAATGCACGAGGGAGCTGCCACACAGACTTGCATTTGCAAAGTGTTTTTAAGCTGCACATTTGTCAGCAGGAATGAAAGAGCAGCAGGARGCTGTGCACATGACCAGCATTGGGCCTGGAACCTTTGATCTTTATCCACTGAGCTGTGATTGTGTCCATGTCAGAACCTCCTGAGGGTGTTCCYTGTGACACAGGCATCACCTGAAGGGCTCTCACTGCTTCAGGGACACCTGTGCCTTTCCCTTTCCCTGCAAATTCTCATGCAGGGACAGGTGCTCTGCTGTGGGGGTGGACATGTTTTACCACCCTTGCCATGCAYTGATGGATGGGTGACAAAACACCTCCAAAAAGACAGAATTGGAAAGTTACAGCACAGAAGAGCTTTGCATGAGATTTACCTTGATGTGAAGGCAAAGCCAGTGCAGAATGGGGTCACCACCCTGGGATTGGCTTTAGGAGCACAGCCTGGGGTCCCCAGCCTGCACAGACTTCTTTCCCCCCTGACACATTCTGCTGCTGATTCCCCAGCTGGGTTTGGAGGTGACAGTGCTGTCACTCAGCTCTGCTTTCTCACAGCAGTTTAAAAGTCAGGGAGCAAGCAGAACTCCCCAGCTCCTGGTGACCCCTGGCTCAGGAGGGAGTTTTCTCACCCCAGCATTGACTGGTGCTAAAAGGCTTCTATTAAACCCCAGATTCCAGGTAACTCCAGCCCCAACTTTGCTGAAATCCAGAAGAAAAATGGATTCCTTGGAATCAAATGTTGCTGAAATATTCTGTGGGGTTAAGGTAAGTRAATGGTTTTGTGATCAGAGATGTCACAGAGAGAATTCCAAGCCATTCAAAGTCATTCAGCTTAGCAGCACCTACACAAGAGGGAATCTGAACCCTCATCCACCAGAAGTTCTCATACACCTGTATCACCTTTTCCCAGAGGTCCCAGATAAAAAATGTTAAGAACTAGAGAAAATCAGGCTAAACCAAAAACACTTACAGACCATGTTCTCCCTCCAGCATGCTCTTGAGGTGATTTTATCTGCCTTTAGGGAATGTCTCATATTTCCACCATCCCTCCTTATTTTATAAATCCTCCAGAAGGCCTTCAAGGGTGGGTGCAGAGCCCTTCATCAGCCCTGTGCCTGGACAGGAACTCCCATGGCACTGTGCTTCTTCTGGCATGTCACAAACAATTCCTTTAAACATCCCCAGTGTCACTCACCTGAACTGGTGCTGCTGTGGGAGGAGAACCCTTGCACAGCAGGGAATGAATCACTGGGAAATGCAGATTGAGCTTGTTTGGAAATGAAACCAGAAGAACTGAGTGAACACAGACTGTGTCTGTGTGGGACACAGAGCTGCAGGATGGCAGCAGGATCCCCCTGTCCCAGCCAGGCCATGCAGCATCCTCACAGCTGCAGGGGCTGCAGTGCCCATCCCTCCTGGGCTCCCTGGGCACCAGTGCAGGGCTGAGCTGACACAAAGTGCTGCAGGCCTTGCTCCAGGGCTGTGTTCCTCAGGGGGAGTGGATCCTCCCCTGGCTGTGGCAGCAGCAGCAGCTCCAGGACTCCTGTTCCTCCCATCCACACTCTGTGGGATCCCACAGGCTCAGGGTGTGTGGGATTGCTGTGCTGCTGTCACCCTGCCAGGCTCTCTGGGCTGCTCTGGGGGCTTTGGGCAGTAATTGGTGCTTTCCCATGGCAGCCATGAGATAATGTTTGAGTTTCTGTGGAGCCACGCTGCAAAACAGAGATGAACTTGTCAAAAGACACAAACCACACTGTAATGAAATGTGGATGTGGAAAGGGGCCAGACTCGGCTCTTCTTTTCACAACAATTTGAGTTATTTCAATGTGTTTTAAATAGTTAATGGTTTTGTTGTTCATTCAGCTCAATCCATCTAAAATAACAAAATAATTAAGGGAGAAAAGGAAGTTAAAGGTGGTCAGAAATCCAGCCAAAACATTAGGCAAATAAAGAAACCCAGCCTGCCTGTGTGTGAGCAGCAGTACTTGGGGTTAATGACACTTTTTGTCCAGACTGGAGCAGAGCAAAGGAAATTCTCCAGACTCAGAAGTATTGCTGCAGTGTGAGCTGCAGTTCTCAGCCAGCTCTTGTTCTCCAGTGATTTATTTGCCATGACTGATTTGCAGTGTCAGATGCAGCCATTGCCTCACACGTGGCAGTGCCTGGGCTCTCTGGGAGCTGCACTGGAGGCACTGGGAGCCCAGCAAGGGGCTCTGGCAGCTCCCAGGGGCAGTGCCAGCCCTGCTCTGCAGCCCAGACCACAACCATTCATGCTGAGTGTCTGAAATGCATTTCAGGGACACACACCAACATCAGTGTGGCTGCACACTCCCATCCCTGCATCACTGTTTCTCTTGCCCTGCTGTTTGTTCCCAGGGATGCAGAGAGGCCAAAGTGTCCTGAGAGCACAGAGGTGATTTGGGAAGGGCAGGCAGTGCTTGGCTCAGCTCTGCTGCTGCCCCTGCTTTGAGGGTAAATACCTTGTTAAGTTTGTTCACCCAACCATCACTGCCCACCCTCCGTGGCCAGAGAGCAGGGTGAGGCAGGCAGCTCTGCAAACACAGGAGCTGTGAGGGTTCTCCCACCCTGAATCCCCTCTGTGGGGTGAAGGGAGCGTGTCCTGATTTCCCAGCACAGTCTCATCTGCCTTTCATTAGGATGAAAAAGGGGGGCTTGGGGAGATTCTGGGTTCATTTCTGGCAGTGCCACTCTCAAAATCCTTCAGTTGTGTGAGACACCCATTGGGCATGAGCTGAGCTGCACCAGGCAGAGCTGGGCTGCAAATAAACCTGGAGTGTTGCTGCTGTGTCAGTCTCCTGTTGATACTTCTTGGTTTGTTCTGTGAAATCTTCAAGGCCAGTCAAGTGTGGGGAAAAAACAAAAAAGAGATTTTTGCTTTGTGAGGCTGATGAAGAGTGAGCTGGTCCAAATGGTGCATTCAGAGCATTCCAGGCACTGTCCTGCTGGTTCACACTCCTGCTGATGCACTCTAAGTAAGGACTGTACAGCTTGTGCCAGTTCTTCACACATCATCATACTGGTACCACTTTAACTGATGTTCATGAATTAAAGCAATGCACAAATTAAATCTGCACTTACCTATCCATGTGGAAGAAAGGGGCTGTGCTGCAGCTTGGATTCAGCAAGAGGGACCTGGGGAATGTGAGGTGATCCAGGGGAACTTGGGACTGACTGGATCTATGGAGAGAAGGACTAAATCCAACAAAAAAGCTCCTGCACAGGGAATTCTGGAAAGAAATGCATGCTTTGAAATGCACTCATGGCATCAATTGAGGCAGTCCCAGCTGCAGCCCCACTCTGTGATGGTCACAGGGTCCCTGCACTGTCCCTCCCCAGGGATCTGCATCCCAGGCTTGGCTGCTGCTGCTGTGGCCAAGCTGGGAAACAGCTCACAGCACTTTTTCTTTTTTACTTGAAGCAAAAAGTAATTTCTTCCTCTGAAGGCCAGGGCTGGAGCCCTCCTCTGCTAATGAATGCAAACCATCAGGGAGTAGTAATGGAAAATCTGGGATGATGTGGCAGGCAGTGGCTTGCTTTCAAGGCACCAGAAAAGCCCTTTTAAATTTAAATATAGCAAAGAATTTAAAGCACATATAGGCAGACTCTATTAGAAAGTGAAATATTTGATCTTGGCTATTAATCTGTTATAAGAATACTTTCATTCCCTTCCATGTGTGAAAGTGATAGACTTCCATAAATGAGATCACATTAAAATGTACTTTATATTTCTAGTCAAATCTCTGTTCTTATTCTGCAAGTCCTAGTTAGGAAAGAAAACCAAAAAACAATTACAGCAGAGTAAGAAGAGCACATTATTTGAACTCATTGATACAAGTGAAATACTGCTCCTGCTTTGGGAAGAGGTTGCTCCATTGCAGCCATGCTACCAGATTTGGGATCATTTATGAGCAGTGGAAATACAAACAGAGTCTCACACAGCTGCTGGGGCAGGGGCACTGCTCTGTGGATGCACACACAGAGATGCACATGGATTTTACATGGAGTACATCCACATGGAAGTGTTCTGTTCATATTGAGCTTTTGCATTTGTCTCACTGCAATCAAGCCCCAGCTCAGAGCCTGCACTCACACTCACCCACACCCAAAGGCTGATCTGGCACCAGAACAGCCACCATCATCTTTCCTGGAAGAATGCAAAATTCCCATCTGTGTCTGCTTTTAGCTTTAGTACAACCTCAGGTGCCTTCTGGTTTTTAACCATTCACAGACAGTGAGGATTTTCAGCTGTTTGTGTTTGGAAGCCTCAGATTATTAATGGCTTCTGGTTTTTAGGAAATAGGTCACAGATTCTTTAGCAACACCTGAGGAAATGCCAAATTTCCAAATCCCCACTAAGGCAGTTCAGTACCTGGTTCCTGTTGCACTGGTGTCCCTGTGAGCTCTTGGCACACTGCTGTGGCCCAGGTGTCACTGTGTGCAGGAATGTTCCAGACCATCAATGCCAGCAGGACAGCTCGGGCATGGCAGGGGCAGGGATGTGGTGCTGCTGTTCCCACAGCCTTTCCTGTGCCTGACAGAGCACACACAACACCTGAGCACCTCATGGCCTGATTTCATCCCCCTTTTTCTTCACAGCTGTGGCCAATGATGCATTTGGAGATAATTAAAACAGAGGTTGAGGGGTTTTGTTTTAATATGCCACAGCTATTAGCACCTGCATTAGGAATAAGCCACCACAAAAGCAGCATATTTCTTATTCCTATAAATAAAACCAGGCTTCCAATTTGAAAGCAGGGTTTGT